>JAAXYX010006066.1:0-10159 GCA_036851915.1 Ptenothrix huangshanensis
AAATAAATACTTTTGCCAAACTGTCCGTTTTCTTTTGCCAAAATGTCCTATTTTTTTGCCAAAATGGTTTTGCCAAAATGTCTTTTGCCAAAAAGTCCGCAAATCGTATGTATGTACTGGTAGAAATATTTCTTTTACAGTTTTACAGCTTTTTTCTGCTTCAATTTGCAACTAGTGTCTTGTCACATATAATTACAGTACAATTAACATAAAATAATCATTTTCCCGGTAGTGGTAGCATCAGTAGTCGGTAATGTGTCATTTTTACGAGTAAATAGTTTAAGTAATACAAAAAAGAAATGGGACAGAACCTACACCTACCGAGTGAGGTGGGTCGAGTGTTCAGCCTGTAGAACACTCCCAAATTTCTAACTAAGTAATTATAACTAGTACGAATCCTTATTCCTCGTGATCAACAGACGATTGACATTGACAATGTGAAGTAATTAATTTACAAAGAATCGAGTCACAAATCAAAATGCTAACAATTATTACGAAATCACTTTGAAATATAAATAGAATTAATACATACAACAATCATTGTAAACTAATTAGTTTATTACGTGTTATAAATAACGTTATACCCTGTGATCAGACGATTGAGATGTCAATTAAAAACTTGGAGACGTAAGCGTAGACTGAAGACTGAGTGAATCAAATCATAATTATTAGTACTCGACCATAAGTAACTATTGAATTAGTTATTGAATTCTGTTCTTATCGATCTGTAGGTCAAGTTTGAATTGGGCAATTGGAGTTTAGTCAAATGACACGTCACGCGTCTATCGGTCTACAGTATTTAGCAACTCGTTTTCCTTTAGAAATTTAAGAGAAGAAACAACAATTGATTATCGGTACAAAATGGGAGCTAACTAATCCAAGCACTAGTGACTTTTCCTAGGGTTATTTAGGTATTTAGTATTTTGTCTTTATCAAGATTTTTCCGTTTTGAAAATGTAAGCCAAAACTGCGTATGCCGATAAAACTAGCTATCATTAGATATTATTTTTTACCTCACATTACTTTTAAATATGTTCTGCTCTTTCTCTGTGATTTTAAAGTTTTGTATATTTGTATTTCTCTCAAAATGTCTCCTACTACTTAGTGTTAGTACGTATACCGTATGTATTGATGTATTTTGTGAATTTAGGTTTAGGCAAAAAGCAAATACGTACAGGTTTCTAGAATACTGCATTAGCCGAGTAATCATGATCATGGTATGGTATGTTGTATGTTTTCTGTAGATTTTACCTTCATTTTGAAAAAAAGTCATAATTTATGTCCTACACACGGCGCTACGCCTTACTAGAGACACTATAGAGAGTACAGTGTTTATGGTTTTGAAAACTCTTTAAAAATCGTCACTAATTAATTGATAAATATATATAATAATGTAATATAGATGCTATAATCACTAGGCAATGCAAAAGGTCAAAGTTAAAAGTAAAATATTAAAATATATAATTATAGTAAATAGAGACTGAAGCACTACTAAGTTTGACAGTTTGGGTTTAAAAATTATATCTGTTTATAATTACGTAGTAACTAGGTTTGTAATTCTAGTATTAGAGTCGGTAGTTTTATTTAGTGCTGCAGTAATTAATTAATTCATAACTGTTTAGCTGTCGAGTGCCGAGTTGGAGTTTGATTTGGATGGGAGTTGTTTTTGTCGTGCACAAGAGATTGGCAAGATTGAAAATGTACTTTTTGCTAAAAACCTGCGCATGCCTGATTTGTGTATTTTTTGTACAGCTATAATTTAGATTTAAATTAATTTAACATGACGATGACGTTGACGTGCACCCGAATCACAAGGAGAATATTCAATTGAATCGACCAACGACTTTTATCAATATAACTAGTATTACCGTAAAGATCATTATTATGCTAGTAAGTAAGTAAAGTATAATAGGTAGTAATAATGATAATAATAATAATGTAATATTGTTTTTTTAAATATAATTATGCATACGAAAAAAGTTGTCCGTTTGGCTTCTCAAGTATGTACCACTTTTTTCTCAGTTTACAGTATAATAATAATAATTATGATTCTCGTTACGATTTTTGTCTGATTAGGTATTTTGTATTGAGAAGTGTTTTACATGACATTCATTCCGTTTGCTGTCTCATTGCATTCCTAAGTAATGTATCTGTGTACTATTTGATTGAATTCATGTCAAACGGCTCCCTCATCGAGTCACGACACGACACGACATGACATGACACGAGCACGAACAGTTTTTTCCCCATTCTCTGGTTATTTAAAAATTATTATTCATTAGCATTCTGTCGTAATCGTAATCGTTATCCTTTTACTCTCACTTGACACAGTCGCACACAAATAATAATATAATAATAATAATTTCCTCGCACTAATACACGCTTACACTTGTACACTTGATTACGCTGCCTTACCTAGTTCATAGTTACTCCCTAACCTATGCATGTAGATTTACTTTGTTAGGAATTTTTACAATTTGACGTATTTTAATTTTATATAACAACATAATCAAGTATTGTATGTATGTAGTAGGTAAATTGTAGATTATATAGTGTAATGTATGTATGCTTCATGTTTTATGTAGTAATGGGTATGTTTCAAGTTCTTTCTTTCTCCTCATTGCAAATTGTACAGTCAACGGTTGGTGGTTGATTGGAGTTTTGGTTTCTGGTAGATTCACATTAACTCTAGTATTTTTAAGAAACACACCTTAGACTATGTACTTATTCAACTTGCTATCTCTTATTTCAATTTTTTCACTAAACTGCACAATATATTAAAAGAGCCCATTTTCATCTTCTCATCCCATCGCATGTCAAGTCATATGTACAAACAAGAAATGAGAATCAGCTGAGAGCAGCTCCAGCTGTGTTGTCTTGTGTAGTTCAACTTCTTTTGTTTTTTTCTTCAAGTTCAAACTTTAGTTCGTTTCATTTTTCAAAAAAACAAAACAACACACACTGACATTTCAACCGTACCATTGAATCAGGCAGGCGGACACAAGCACACGCACAAAAAAACGAAAAAAAACATTCAGTTTTTCATACTAAAAATCAGTAGTTGGTTGTATAATTCTTATCCATTTTAGTTGGTTCATTTTCCCCAGAAGAATGAGAAAATGACTATTTGAAATGTTTCCACAAAGTTTCTTTTTTATTGTTTGTCTTCTATATTGAGAAAATGATTTGCACTTGGGTAACATTTTGATGATAGCTGAAGCTTGTAGGTACTCGAAGGTGACGTGACAATAATTGGTTGTAGAGTTGATTCTTTTTGGATTTTGCTGGCCATCCGGGTAAAAGGATGACATCGGGTACGAATTCTCAAATATCCCATTTTTACACTGTTTTCATATTTTTGTCACTTTTTCAGGATCGAACTGTGGTTTTGATTGGTAATTAAAAGTTGGACTTGGACTTGGATTTGGACTTGGAGGATTGACAGGATTGATGGAACTAGCAGAGAGGTTTTTTTAAGTAAGTCTTGTCATTTAAAATCCGCGTTTTGTTTCTGCAGTAATTACTATTGAATTTCCTATATTTTACATGACTTGATGAGTTTTCCCTTAGTACGTATATCTGTTTTCATTTACTTGCATGGAATCACTCTGTTATTCACTTTTTTTTGAAGCAATTAGTGTAATGAAGGAAAAGCTTCACGTGCGATCGTGACGCATCATCGTATTATGCAGTTCGTAGATGACATTGACGATGACGATGGTTGGTGGAGTGCGTGGCACGATACAAATTGTTTTTCTCTGAATCCTCTGCAGCTCCTGGTTTGGTTGGTGTGGTCCTGTCCTGACTGACGATGTTAATTAAACGTAATGTTAATTACGATCTGGATTTTGAAGACTCCACCCATCCGGCCAAAAAATACAACTTCCAACGACTTCTCTCTCTCAGCTTCACTCTCGCTCTCCTTCCCCTCTCCTCTTCCGTACGGATGTAGACGTAGGAGTAGAAGTCGACGAATGTAGTTCGATTTTGAATTGATACAGCGGTTTCCAGGTAAATTGTTGAACAGTGTAAGTGAGGAATAATTATGTAGACTGATTCCAGCGGGAAGATACATTCTACTTTATCAGTTCTTCTTATTGTTGTTGTACACGTAGTAGTAATATTGAAGCTTACATTAGTTCACAAGAGTATGACAAACGATTGTAATTCATTTTCCAAGCATATATATATGTAAGTGTGTTCTTGGAGTTTTTGATGTATGATGATGACGTGACGGCGGTGGTAGTTGTGGTAGTAGACTGTACGCTTACGAATACCTGCAAAGAGAAACAAGATTGGAAATGTTAACTTTTCCATCATTGATAAGCCATTATGGGAGCGCTATATAGGAGCACTAGGAAACGACTAGTGTATAGGTGTAGAGTAATTATATGTATATTAGATGCAGATGGAGTGTATGGTGAGTAGGTGTGTGCCTGGTCTGGGGAATGGTGACTGGTGATAGTGCGGAAACCTCTAGAGACGAAGAGATGGCGGAGACAAGACACTATTATGATAAGTGCTCTTAAATGGCGCTACAAATGTGCGTCAGATATCCTCATCGGTCTAACCACTAAAAACTTGAACAATTACTCATCTTTGATTTATTAAGTCAATAAAAAGCCCATTTTCCAACCACATCTACTTTTATGCATACTCTGTCCTTGCCCTCCACAGCTATAGATTATCATGTAGACCACATTCTATTCTCTTCCATCCACTTGTTTTTCTTCCTTCTCCTACACACACTCTTCCTATCTTCCTCATCCTCAGTCCTACTGCTATCTAATGGAGCGTCCAGACTTGAGCCAGACAAACTGCTGATAACCATACCAGCTCTCAACAAGTCCACTCTTTTTTCTTAACCAATTCTTCCCGTCTTCCTACGTAAGTACATTGTGCTCTGAACTCATTGTCTAGTACCTACGTTTCCAGCCCTTCTCAAGAACGGCAAACCTTCCGATGCATAACTTAGCGCTTTTGGTTAGCAGCATTAGTTGCCTCAATTGTCAATCAGTTGATTCTAAACCTCGTCGTCTTTCCAACTTAATTTGTTCCACCGTGCCGTGGAAGTGGCAGGGGAGGCGGACTATTACTCGTGTATCTCATCTCACTGCTCTGTGGGGGGAACTTTAACTTGACTAGGATTATCAGGAAATCTCATTAACTGATGAAATTTTCTTTCTGTTAGGGAATTTCCTAGGCCACAGCCACAGCCATGACCATCACAAATGCTTCATTATATGTATCAGTTATATCTGTGACTGAATTGATTCCCTGTTTTGAGTTTGAGTTGCAGGCGGAATCAGCATACTTGAGTGAGGAATCAGTTTGAATGGGAGCAAGAGACCGCAGAGACCGACAAGCAGACGAGGGCGAGGAGGGAAGAAAGTTGCAAGTTATCACGTAAAAGTAATTAACCAGCAGACATAGAGTCTGCGAGCGGAAGATGCGGAGAAGAAGAGGAAGTCGGAGAAAAGACAAAAAAATCACGCATTTTCTGTCTACCAACTTAGGAAAACTATGAACCAGAACGTGGAAAAGTAAAAACTAGCCTCTAGCCCTGGCCCTAGCCCTAGTCGTAGCCGTATCATCCATACATCTATCTTGAAGGAAAGAAAGAGGAAGGTGGTGGAGGCAGAGAGCGGGAGACGGAGAAAGTGAGACGGAGAATAGACAAGGAAGAAAAACTTTGTAATTCGAAAAAGCCCGTTAATTTTCACACGCCGGAATTCCAGATAAAGCTCCAGTTGACAGCTTACATTCATAATGACTCGTACATTTTCCTCCTCCTCAAAAAAATATCACATTAAAATGAAGGAGGAAAAAACTTGTGTGGAAAAAGGAGGGGGACGTGAGCGAGCAGGCAAGTCAACCCAACTGAAATCATCATGCTGAAAATTAAAATGAATACTATGTGATAGATTCTGGCCTACTCGAGTCTTTTCTCATACTTCTCCATCACTCATTAACATCAACATCACCCTTCGTTCTTTTCCCTCTTCACACCCTTTCTCCCTTCCTCCAACAAAAGCTACCTAGAAGCATACCCCACCCCCTTCTACATTGTTCCACCATCTCCTGCCTTCCGCAAAATGAATTTCTAACTCCGAACCTACCTAAAGCGAGGGAAAAGTACCCTTGCTTTATTTTAAAGTTAATTTATTATCAACATCAACCTTGTAGTAACAACTCCAGGCAGTAGGACAAAGTGTACCACTGTAGTAAAGGAAACTTGTGCAAACATTTTAAACAATTATGTATTTTACTATTTGATTCAGATCCTGTATAGCAATTCACAGTAAGTTACTATCTGTACACATAGCATTGTGCAAGTGGGATTCGGATTCAGAGCTATGCCATTGTCGTTGGGAAACTACATAGTACTATAGAAGTGGAAAGAAGACAAGGAAGAGCTAGATTGGAAAATTATTGAACAGGAAAAAGGAAAGCTAGAGAAGAGCAAGAGATAGAAAAAGAAGGGAAGATACGAAACGAGGCCGGATTTGATTTGACTGGAAAGTGTAGGAAAGTTCTATGTGGGATCCTATCTGATGAAGCACATCTGTTACCCATCTATAGAATCTAGGATTGGATCTTGCGTGCAATTACGATCGTTTTTCTCCATCTCCGTCCTATCCAATCGTTCTATCTGTATTACGATTACTCCACAGTCTATTGCCAACCACATGCACCCACCCAACCCATCATTTCAGTCTAAAATCACTCACTCATCCATCAATTTATAATTCAACATTGAGAATGTATCTCTCCTGGATCTGCCCTTGCAGTGCATGTCTGCGCTAGCTGGCTTTTATCTCTTTTCCTTTTTCCAATTACGCTCTGCTCACGTGATCCCATGCTCATCCCTACCAATCCAAATCCAATTCCACCCCATTCCAACCATTCCGCGGCCTTTATTACACCCATTTTAAAACCTTCCGTTCATTATTAAGTAGCATAAGCACGATGAACGATCTTTGGAGGTGCTATATTACCCAAATGTTAATATACCCACAACATAAAGTAGGAAAGAACCTGTGACTCTACTCAAATGATGGTTCTATACAGCCTAGTGATGACGCGGAGGATGATCCTTCCGTTTAAGGTCTAGGTCTAGGTCATTCTCATTTATACGGTAGGATACAACAGGTAATTCTCTTCAGTGTAATATGAATCAAATATTCTAGAGTCTATCATTAAGTCGTACATTAAGCAGGCAAGTATCTTGTAATATACGTTTGGAGGAAGCTTCGCTGGCCATTCGAGCTACATACATTTATCTGCGATTACCAGCACTTTTTCCATCCTTTCCTTTCCCTACTACCCATTACCATGCAAATAGAGCATTGTGTAATTCCAATGCTGACATTTTGAATTGCGGTTTAACGCTAGCATAGCATTTACAACGCTCTAGANTAATATACGTTTGGAGGAAGCTTCGCTGGCCATTCGAGCTACATACATTTATCTGCGATTACCAGCACTTTTTCCATCCTTTCCTTTCCCTACTACCCATTACCATGCAAATAGAGCATTGTGTAATTCCAATGCTGACATTTTGAATTGCGGTTTAACGCTAGCATAGCATTTACAACGCTCTAGAGCACAGACAAAAGATTATAGAGCACATTATTTACTGACACCAGCGGATGCTAGGCTCTGCGTGCAGTGTCTATATACTCTTCCGTGTAATTTACCTTGTTGCTTAACAAATCATGTAGATACAGACTAATTCATGTAGTATTTAAACACCAACTAGAAGCCAGGCCTTTATTATTCAGCCTAATATAATTACCAAACTTTGCTTAATGTCTAATCCTTCGTATGGTAGTAGGTGAAAAATCTGTGCATGCAGATAGACTCGTACGGTGTAATTCTGGCTAATCATAAGGGCATATCTGCTGTTTATTAATCTACCTTAATATGTATTGTGTTGATTGTAGGTATACGGCGTACAATGACTTAGAAAGGATTTGGTATTTACCTGGGATGTTTTAGAGGTGATGGCCATAATACTGGGGCGGGTAGTGGTACGCCTCATTGTGGAAAGCGGAGTCGCCCGGGGGTCTATGGACCATTTGCTGACCGTCCATCATATAACCCATGGAGCCGTCCGGACTGTATGCCCCACCTGGAGCGCCATGAGGAGGGAACACTGTGGAAACACAAACACAAATGGGTAACACATGGAATCAATTCATAACTGTACAATCCTTCTGACACTTATTATTCCTCCGAAGCACAACAAAGATAGTAAGTTAGAATGAGATGGACGAAATGCTAAAGAGAAAAACTATAAGAAAATACATTTTTTGAAATTATTTGTGTCTTCCGAATTCCGAATTCGGAATTTTGCACCATTTCATGTTTGTACTTGTTTTTTTCAGTTCTGGTCTACGCTAAAGAAGAATTGAAATGGAAACGAGGGATAGCAAGGATACATAGAGGATGCAAATGCAATGCGGAAGAGCCTCGTATGGTTCGGATATACGAAGGTAGGTGGGCAAAACTCTTGATACTGAAATTCGTTGTTGGTCGCTTCCCTCCTGAAAACTCATAAATTATGTTTGTATTCGAGAGCAGGAAGGTTGAAGATATCCGTCTAGTCGTAGTGTGTGTGTCTGTGAGCTGAAGAGGTGTTAGGAGAGCCATTACACTGACCGGGAAAATCTATGTATTCTTTTTTACTCGTCTAAATTCTCGTGCTGTTGGAATCCTCATGGAACTGCATAACTTGAGAGTAACATTACTACCACTACCTCCACACACAGAGCAGATAGTGCATACGGAGCTGTCAGACAACGCCGGCTCCCTTACCCTGTGTTGCTATATGTGTACACAGAATGGATTTTGCAAATGGGAAAAGTACAAGTGAAAAAAATCCCGACCCATCCTATCCCATTGTCAGATCCAGGATTGTAGGTTCGTGATACATGGCTCCTCAGGGTTCCATACTGTACCCTCCCAAAATACACCTCTAACATTGTCCTACTTGCATTTATCGTACATTTTTCTTTCCAAACTCTAACACAAATTCTCTTCTCTGTCTGCATCTGGATCCATGTCTCACCATCCAACTCACTTTTCTCTCTAAATCCACAGCACTCACATTCAGTAAGGTACAAGAGCAAGAGACAAAAGTAAAGGGATCATGCTGACGGGACGAGAAAGAAACTCTGAGCTTCTAATCTGACTTTTACCAGTTGACTGCTCATAATCAGATTCATGTATGGAAATTCAATCCGATCAGATGCAAAAGAATCAAACTGGGAATTGCGGGATTTCGTCGTAAGACAGGAATTCACGGCAGGAATATTTTACGTATTTGCCCTTGTTACTTTGATTTTGAAAAGTACAAAATCATAAATTGTGGATATCTTTCAGATGGCCTTGATTGGGAAGAGAGAGAAATGAGAAGATGACTGAGTTTGTGGAGGTCTGTCAGGTGTACAGGGTCAGAATGCTGATGAGGGAGGGAGGAGGATAATTAGCTTCTACATGTGCTTTCACATTGAGGTAATATTATAGGAAGGCTGTGATACATACAAATTGTAAACAATGAAAGTTTGTCATAAATATACTCGTGTAATACTTGTCTCGTTGCTCCAGGTTGCTTCATCGCGAAAGCAGGGAAAGAAAGGAAGAAATGGAAATGACTAATGGAGAGAGAGAGAGCGACATAGCAGTGAAATATCAGGGAAGCCGAAGAGAGAGAGAGAGAGAGAGAAAGAAGAACGGAGAACTGAGAGGGGGTATCAAAATGAGGCAATTAGCACTCGGAAAGCATCATATGACCAACTAATGGAATGAAATGGTCTACTACATAGAATGGGTCGTATTGAGTATCGTCCTCCAGTTTTATGCTCTTGAGTTGCTTTTTTCCTCCTTTTTATATCATCGTTGGAGTAGCTATAGGGTGAAGGTAGTAGTCGAAGCCTTCCCTCATATTGCCTGTACATACTGATACATTATACGGAAAGGAAAAGGCTTCAGTTCAATTATGCTATGGTATGATAGGGAAGCGGATCTTAGGGATTTCCCGGGAGATCGAGTCAGATGAGGAGGACACGGATGGAAGCAAGTATAAGTAGTTGTAGTTGTGGCCGTGGCAGTAGCAACAGCGGAAGGACGAGGAGTGAGTGTGGAGAAGAGTCAA
>JAAXYX010006067.1:0-10157 GCA_036851915.1 Ptenothrix huangshanensis
CAAATTGGATTTACGCTCCCTTGCATTTAGTCTAGATTGGAAATGCGAACTCTTGCTTTTAGTCGAAATTGGAAATGCGCATCTTTGCCTCTTAACCCACGATATATTTAAGTCAATGCTTACTAAAGCTAAAATTTATTTTAAAAGTTTCCAAAATGCTTGTCGTTTGTTTAGCAGTACATACCTTAAACCTTCAAAATGGGACTCAGGACGTTAAAACCATGTTTTTTGGAGTACTTCTGTTAATGTCGTTTTTTCTCTTAAGTTAGTTACCAGGAGCTTAAAAACTGGTAAATCATACAAAGGCTTTTTGTTTTTTGGACAACTTAATTATAACCCAGGCTTAAGCTTCATGAAACTTTGTTTTTATGTACTGCCCACCATGAAATATGAGTATTCAAAACATAAATTAAAATAATATGGGAATACCCCGCTTGGAATACTTTCTGGAGTCGTAGTTTGACATTAGCTAAGCAAACAAAGTTTATATAAAACATTTAATGACTATGAATTTCATAATGGTGTGTATATTATGACCAAGAGACATCGGAAGTTAGTACATTACTTGGCTGGAGTCGGGTCAGTTGATGGAGCATATACTCGATTTGAACACTGCGGATGAGCTGCAATGGAAATCAAGGCTATGGACACAAGCAAACCTTGTGAGAGAAATGCATGGTAGAATGAAAAGTGTATTCGGACTTGTTTTCTATTCCACGTCTAGACCGGCTCTGTCCAGCCTGCGGCTAGGACTTTCTTGGCGCTGAAAGGACGGAGGCTGATGCAATGTCATGCTTGGGATTACAAGGAAAAGGAGATAGGTAATCCTATTCAGGCTACACAATGCATTATAAAAAGCAGTCTGCTCACAAAATCGAGTATCTACAACTACAACTACAACAAGCCAGACTGTCCTTATGTATAGCTTGTTATTGTTATTTGCCCAGGAACGATATAATCAGGCTTTTTATGCCTACGTTAAGGTTTTGCATTGCACTCAATAATTACAATTGCATATTTTCTTATGACTTTTCTATCAATATTCCATTTTAGTGCATACGTACATACATTTAGTAATGTACTGTAGTAGTGTAGGTTAGTGCATGTAGATAAAATTGTAGAGAACGTCATTATGTGTTCTGCCTCTCTGTCTAACAATAACAATGATATGATTACAAATGCAATAGTATTTAATTTAATTTCCCATTCGATGTCAAAACTTGCAATAAAAGTCTCGCTTTTTTATTCCATCACGTTCAATGTTTCAATCAGGCTGCCTTTAGTATTCAGAATGGTATTAAATCTTATTCCGAGTCTTCCATTGATTAAAAGTTTTCTCATGTATTATGTCGTCCATAACCCGTTCATACATACAGTTAAAACTGTTACTGCTAAAGCCTTACAAAAGGTAACTTGTTTTAAATAACTTTTAAATACTATTAAAACCAATGTGAAGTCTGTTCCATTGTCTTAACTTTTCCTGCCTTAGGTTACACAGTAATTACTCATAGAGCTTTGTTTTTTCGTGCCAGTGTAACTACTTTTTTTATGTTGACTTGTAGAGCCAGAGGAATTTGCCTTTTTGATACCTTCCAAGCTCTTAGATGTTGTACTATAGGCTTTGATAATAATAATATCATCATGTGGGTAAATACTGTTTGAATGGCATAGCTGCCCACAACCCTCCATAGGCTAGTCAAGTCTAATAATGAATAATTATATGCCGAGTGCACTAGTCTATATAGTCCGGCTTTTTAGTTCACCTGCGTAACCATGTTTTATACTATTTTTTAAAACGAGTTGTCCCATGCAAATTACCAATGCAGTATATAGTCTTTATGCCTTGTCGCGTAGTTATAATGTTTTGTAAAATCAGGTTTCAAAAACTAGCGTTGTAAAGCAATTAAAAAGGTACAGGCGACAGAAACTGCATACAGCACCGGACCAGTCAAAAAATTGGACAAGTTTAGACTATCAAAAATAATGTGAGATGAAAATGTAATGCTGCATTTGCAAAAATAATGATCAATAAACTAATGCTTGATAAAAATTATATAAAAATACAATACAGTAGCAAAAATAATAAAGTATTATTAAAAACTAATTAGACTAAACTAACAAAATGTTAGCTCCTAAATTAGTATTTCATGTTTGTTACCTTTTGCCTTTATTTATGGTGTAACTAGCCAGGCCTTGACTTGACTGGACCCGACATCCGTGTGGGCAGCCATGCAGTCACCGTAAAAATAGATGCTAATTAATTTAACATTAAGGCAGGAAAGTCCAAGAGCTTGGCGAGAATAACTTCCTCTGGCTTGCAAGTCCTTGGAAAAAGAGCGTAAGCGCAAAAAACTAGATTCTAGAACATGTTACCAATACTTTGCTGTCATCCTATGCACATAATAATTAATATGTATATTCACATGAACTATCTTTTCATATGGGAAACTACCTGCAGTCTTTGTCTTTATATTGCATGCGGAAAAAGCACAACAAAATTTCATCACTGGGACGAGGACGAGACAATGAAACCGACTTCACATTTATGTTATTGCGCTTTCTGAATTCAACTTATTGGTTATTCTCCGAAAGGTCTTGCATGGGCAGCTAAAGAAGATCCTTACCTCAAACATACCAAGGAAATCCTATTTTTAGTAATCCAAAAATTTTTTAGTCTTACTAATTATTCTAATTTAATAATACTTCAGTAAAGCAAGTTCAATATAAAATTACGATAATTAGGAAGAGCTTTTCCAATTTAATAACATAATGTTTTAACCGAAAATTGCTTTTACGTTTATAGGCATTTCTACAAGGATTTCAAAACTCTATTCATTAATTATAGCGCTTAAAATGGACGCGCTCCAAAAACAAGTGAACAAAAACACGCATCCTAACCAAAGTAAATGGCGGGCACTTGTTAACCTTTCCTACCTAAAAATCTCTATAACTGAAGACACTTTTACAACTAAAAATTCATTTCAAAAATCTCTACCAAGGATAGTGGTAAAATCGGAAAATGAGAGCGGAAAAGGTCCGGAATCCAATAATCACATGTGTTCATTTCCAGAGTGTTATTTCAAATGTCAAAAGTACACTCTACTTCCGAATTACCTTAGAACTGTTAAATACTACCGGAGTAGAATTTTGCAAAGCAACAAGGACAACAACTGAAACCTCAACAACAACAACAACAACAACAGCCTCAGTGCTTGCCAGTGATACAAAAATCAAACAAAAACAATCCTTCCCCTGATATCCAAGTAAATTTGGTATACACTCACAGAAATCTGGATTTGAAAAGTTACACTTGTCCCCATAAATCATGTGAATTCGAGTCAAAATTCCTTCTGGCAGTTAAACAACATGTAGAGGCCGTTCACACTGATATTCCCTTCGAGAGCAGTGTGTGCCAGAAACGGTTCAAAACCAAAGCGTATCTCAAGCAACATTCCGTAACACACTTGAAAAGTCTCTTGAAGCACATCTTCTGTGCGTATCCCAACTGTGACTACAAATGCCACAAGATGGAGTACCTCAAGTCTCACATGAGAATTCACAGGAAGGAGAAGATGTTTGGGTGTCAGTTGTGTTCGCAGAGATTCAATCACAGCAACAGTCTCAAGAGACACATGACGCTATCTCACGGCGAGGAACATTCGAGTTTTAAAAATGTCTTTGAGTGTCCTTCGTGTGACTATTCCTCAGAGAGCAGCTACCATCTTAACAGACACATTCGCGTCCATACTGGACAAAAACCGTATAAGTGTGAGCTATGCCCGTTCGCTGCTGTTCAAAAGTCAGACCTTACCGTGCACATGATGACGCATACGGGCGAGAAACCGCTGAGTTGCACCTACTGCGAGTTAAAGTGTGCCAGGAGCAATGTTTTGAAAAGGCATGAGCAAACCCACACTGGAGAAAGACCTTACAAATGCACCCAGTGCTCTTACTCTGCAGCTGAAAGTGGAACTTTGAGGTCGCACGTTAGGACGCAGCATAAAATTGGACAAAGATACGATTATAAGGGTGAATGTTATATTGATTGAATGATGTATAAACATCTGTAAGAATGTCCGAAAATGTTGTTTAGGACGTTCTGGGGGTCTGCTTAAGATAAACTTGTGCCCGGATTTGAAATGTTCTTGAATGAACTTCTTTGGAGATTTTGGAAGCTATAGCTGCATATGTTAGGGTTATTTTTAGGGCTTTTAAAGTTCATTTTAAAGAAAGGAAAGAAAGTTGTCTATTTGGTATATCCGGACTTTTTTAAACGGATTGTATGCTCTTACTTTACGGCTCAGGTTTTGTTTTTACTCATCGCTTTAACAGCCTCGGTTGGATTTTGCTTGACATTTCTAAAATTGTCTTCCAAACCGTTTTAGAGCAAGAATTAAAAATAAAGTAGGATAATTGGCGAATTCCTACATTTTACAGTATATTGATTTTGACAGCGGGGCTCTCGAGATACAACATACCTTTATATAACGTAACCCTCTACTAACGGTACGCAAATAATTTCCCAGCTTCCTATACAGTAGCTCCCCGTTTAGCGTACACTCCAATTACCTTGGTTGTGCAGTGCTTTCTTGATATTCCGTACTTTTTGAGATCGCAAATTTTGATACAGTACATGTAGAAAACGTCTTTGACAGAACAGAATGCCAAATTTCAAAGCAGTTGTATTCGGTTTAAACGTCTTTACAGGCATTTCAAAAACACCCCCTTGAGTAATTAACAAGCATAAGTTAAATATAAATAAACAAAAAATCTTACCTATGTTTTCCTTTAGAAAATTCACCTGATGGTTGGACTATTCGCAAAAGTGGTCTAAATGAAAGGAAATCTTTATAAAAATGCAGTCGGAGTTAAAACTTATGAATTTAAAAGTGCAAATAAATAGTAAACATGAAATTAGAACAAACAATTATGTTAAACATCACTTACTTTTACGAAAATCACCGCGAAAAATCTGAAACAAACGCGCTTCAACATTACCAAGCACCCTTCAAAAAATTCAGTCCTAGCTTCGGAACTCATATTGTTTAGTGGTAACTTTCCAACAACATGTTACTTATTTTAATAAATGTAATAAACAATTACAGACTTTTTTTACAACATTATTTTGTCTTTGAATGCATTTGTATATGTATATTTATGCAAATTCATGCCGCCACTGGTATATATGGCATTGCACAGTGGGGCAGATGAAGAGAATTTTGGCCATAAATCAATTTTTTGACATCACAGTTTGCCAAATTTAATTAAAAGCTTGAAAAATAGCCTAAGTACACATACTAAAAAACTAAATGTATTCCGTGAATGCGCAACACAAAAGTGGTGCCAGCAGTTCAAGGTCAGATGCGAAAAACTTTCTCCATGCAGTTTAATTGCAAAACGTGAAATGATGGAAGTTTATTTGAAATACTTTTCAACACGTGTGACTATATGCATTTTAAAGGGCGTAAAAATTATTATTACTATTGATGAACAAATGAACTATTGGAAATGCCCGACGCATTGTCAAAAATGAGGGTGAAGTTTGTAGATTTTACATGCAGTTAAATGCATTTGCGAGCACAATAAAGCATTTCTTAGCAACTTATTGCTCAGGGACTTTCGTGGTATTTTTGTTCAGTACTCATGCTGCAGATTTATAAATTATAATTTAAAAGCACAATTTGAGTTTTAGCAGTTCAAAGAAATTTCTGCCTCACTGTGCATTGGGACTTTGGTAATAAGGTATAAGTAAGTGCATGTATATACAATTCTAGAGAATATGTCATTATATTGCAACGCCTCTCCATCCAATAATGATATGATTACAAGTGCACGAGCATTTAACTAAATGTATTCCGATTCAACGCCAAAACTTCCAGAAATAGTCACGTTTTTCATCGATTATTTTCATTTTAAAGCATTCACTTCCAATTTTGTACAGCAATATAAATTACTACGTTATAAAATAAAATAATCTTGGTTTGGAAAAACGGCAATCATGTCCTCATCGAATCAAATCACACGGTTGATCACAGATGTAGA
Organism: Ptenothrix huangshanensis; assembly: GCA_036851915.1. NCBI lineage: Eukaryota > Metazoa > Arthropoda > Collembola > Symphypleona > Dicyrtomidae > Ptenothrix > Ptenothrix huangshanensis. The sequence goes on from JAAXYX010006067.1 coordinate 6,043, forward strand.
TGTCTAAACAAGTTTCTGTGAAGAATTGTTCATTAAATACGGCGCAGATCGCAATATGCCTTATATATGTAGTTGTAATTATTTAGTAATAGTAATTACATAAAGAAATTTAATTTTTAGATGGACTTTTGAAGCCATTCTAACTTAGTTCAGGATATTTCTGATACGGATTAAGTATGCACAGGATAATAAAACCAAATAGTAATTATTCTTAAATTGTATCCTTTCCTACAATTGCAGAAAAATCGATAATTCTTTTGTTTTCTCTCTTGCCATGTCAAATAACTTAATTAATTCTTTGATGTCTGTATGAGCTTGCCTTTAATATTCAGAATGTTATTGAGTTGCATTCTGAGTCTTTGATCGGTTAATATGTTTGTAATTCTCTAATGTTGCCGTCGTCATTAATCCGTGCATATTTAATATATAATTATATGCACCAATTATGCATGTATAATTATATATATAACTATAACTATTACTGCTTAAACTCGCTAGTAGGAACTTGTTTCAAGTAGTTTTTATATAATAATAAAACAAGTCAGTTGAATGGTCTTGTCTTTTTCCTGTATAAGAATACATACAAACTTACAAACGTACCCAACAAACTTTGTTTTTTTCTGGCAAGTAAAACTAATTTTCTATATAGACTTGTAGAGCCAGAGGAATGTGATATTTTCAAAGTTCTCGGGAATTGTACTAGCATTTTAAAAATGTCTTAATGTGAGTGAATACTTTGTTATCGGCATAGCTGCCCATTTCTCATTAGTCCAGTCAAGTCTATTCAAAGCAATCAATGACCGTATGCCAAAGGCACCATATTCTAGTCTGGTCTTCTTTGGTTATCTTCATATTTATCATTGAAGTAATTTTTGTACACAACTAGCCCAATCCCAATTATCAATGCGGTCAAGTCAAAACGTTCTGTAAAATTCTGTGGGTGTTTCAAAAATTAGTACTGTAAAGAAAATACGTACAGACGAAACTGCACACTGCATCGTAACAGCTAGAAGTAATGCTATTTAAAATTATTATATTATGACTAATTATGAAACCATGTAGAAAAGAAAATGTTAGCTATTAAATTAGCAAATTAATGCTTGTTAAAAAATAAATTAGCATTTAACAAAAATAATAAATACATTAACAAAAACTTATGTTAACTCATTATAAATATATTGGCAAAAAACGGTTAATAAAAATGAATGGCTATATAAAGTGTTAACATAAATACAGTAGTAAAACTAACTAGAATACTCTACCCAAAATAACAATAAATAAATAATATTAACTGAAACTAAATTGGATCGGAATATCGGAAATTCAAAAATGCTTACAAAAATTTCAGACTGAACTAGCAAAAATATTAGCCAAAAATATTCACTTAATCAACTGTTGTTAATTAAAATTGGATTAGACAAGACTAGCAAAGTATTGTTAATTATCAAAGGTATTGGTAAAAAAATTATAGTTGAGACTATCTTTTGCTCACGTATTAGCAAAAATTAACTTAGCGGAACACTCTAACTAAAATTTGATTAGACCAGATCAGCCAAAAATGCTATAAATGAAGTTAGATTTTAAAATGAACTTGTCCTGCAAAAATATTGTGAACAAAAAATAGATTGCACTGCACTGTAAGAGGCAAAATGTCCTGCCTAAAAATATTTCTTGAGACTGTACTAACAAAAATAATGTATTCAAAAATGATTAGGCCAGGTCAGTAAAAGGTATGTTAATGTTATCTAAGCTGAATAACCTACTGTTTATATTTCAATTGTCACTAACTAGTGCATCTAGACTTGACTAGTCTACATTGAGATCCAAATGGGCAGTTTTGCAGTGACCGTAAAATAGTAAATTAGCAAACTTTAAAGCAGGCAACTCTATAAACTTCTTCTGGCTGTACAAGTTCTTGAAAAAACAGTACAAGGGCAAAAAACAGGATTCCAGAACAAATGCCATTACATTGCTGTCAGTATATATGTGCCCACATAATATTGAGTGCACAGTGCGTGATGCACATGATGGCATGCTGCCCGTTAAAGTCTTAATATTGCATACGTTAGAACAAGTACAACAAAATTTCAGTACTTAGACCTCACAATGGAACTTGCGTAATTTTTATTATTCCTCGAGACGTTTAACATGCAACCGCATGAAGCATACAGAAGATACTTACCAGCCTACTTCAAACAATTTCTTTGGCAGGGATTTTCATTTTTGGTAACTCAATTAATTCTTTCGCCATATGTACAAATTAATTTATTCTAATTCCGGCAGATTAAATTTAACTTATACGTCATGTGAGTGCACTGCATGCTGTTCAATTATTACCATCATGCAGAAAGGCTTTCCAAAGTTAATCACACCATTTTCCAAAAAAATTCTATACAATTTTTTTTTATTTTTCGGCATTTCTATTAAGGTTTCAAGCATTATCTTTATCGCTTGAAATGGATGCGCTCCAAACACAGAAAGCCGAAGGTATTTATTCCAAGAAAAATGAATGGCGCAAATTTTTCAACATTCCTTACCAAAATAACTCTACAAACGAAATCAAATACAATCCTCCCAATACAAATTCAACATAGATATCTCCACCAAACACAGATTGAATAATCCAAAATCAGAATAAAACCGAGCTGGAGTTCAACGACCACATCTGCTCATTTCCGAAATGTTACTTTAAATGCGAAAAATACACTTCTCTTCCAAACTACATTAGAACCGTAGAATATTATCGAAGCAAAATCCTGCATAGTGATTTTAACGATAAACAGCCGAAGCAACATCAACAAAAGCAGCACCAGGCACATTGCCCTCCTGTAAATCAAAATTCATTTGCAAATCCTGCTCCTTCCCCCGACATCCAGGTAAATATGGTGAGCACTTACAGCCATCTGGATATGGAAAGATACACTTGTCCCTACAAAACATGTGACTTCGAATCAAAGTTCCTTCTTGCATTAAAACAACATGTGGAGGCCGTCCACACTGGTATTCTTTTGAAATGCAGTGTGTGCCAGAAACAGTTCAAAACCAAAGCGTATCTCAAGCGACATTCCGTAACACACTTGAAAAGTCACCTAAAGCACATCTCCTGTGCGTATCCCAACTGCGACTACAAATGCCACAAGAGGGAGTACCTCAAGTCTCACATGAGAATCCACAGGAAGGAGAAGATGTTCGATTGTCAGTTGTGTTCGCAGAGATTCAATCACAGCAACAGTCTCAAGAGACACATGACGCTTTCTCACGGCGGGGAACATTCGAGTTTTAAAAATGTATTTGAGTGTCCTTCGTGTGACTATTCCTCAGAGAGCAGCTACCATCTTAACAGACACATTCGCGTCCACACTGGACAAAAACCGTATAAGTGTGAGCAATGCCCGTTCGCTGCCATTCAAAAGTCAGACCTTACCGTGCACATGATGACGCATACGGGGGAAAAACCGCTGAGTTGCACCTACTGCGAGTTCAGGTGTGCAAGGAGCAATGTTCTGAAAAGGCATGAGCGAACCCACACTGGAGAAAGGCCTTACAGATGCACTCAGTGCTCCTACTGTGCTGCTGAGAGTGGAACTTTGCAGTCGCACGTTCGAACGCAGCATAAAATCGGGCAAAGATACGATTGACTGTGTGAATGAAATTCTGAATGATTTTTTTTGACAGTGTTGTGAAGTTGTTATAGTGTAACATGATATTGGGTTAATTATGATTTATTTTGTTATTGATTTATAAAGGCCATTTTTACATTGTAGGAACATTCGTTATTTTGTTTTATTTTAGATAAATTCTTTATTATGCTATGAATAAAACATTTTCAAATGCAAATAAAACGCCAAAGGCGTACGAAGTTAAGAATTTTCTGTTTAAATTGCATCACACTTTCTGTACTAGTTCATATCGTATTGTGATAATAAATTACACGTGGTTTGCATTGAATAAGCGCCGGGTCGCGTATAAGCGCCGGGTGCAAATAAGCGCCGGGATAAAAAACACAAAGTTGCTATAAGTGCCGGGGCACGAATAAGCGCCGGGTCTGTATATGCGCTAATGTAAAATAAGGTATAAGCAAAATTCACTTTTAGCTATAAGCGCCGGGTCATTAA
>JAAXYX010006068.1:0-10156 GCA_036851915.1 Ptenothrix huangshanensis
GAAACGACGCAAGAATGGAAAACTCGGATATTGCTTCTGATACTGGCGTAAGGAAAGAATTGCAACGAACAGGCTCTGCTTTATCGAGAAAGGAGAGTGGAAGGAGGAAATATGCTAAAATTGACCGAATAGATATTTCCTCGTTGTACAGCAGCGTTTCGGATTCGGATGATCAGAGCATAATTACAGCTAAAAAACATATCTTGGAATCCGCTGATTGTGATCTATCGCCTGTCCCCGCTATAGTAGTTGCTGAACTATCAGATCTTGGAATTCGACTAGAATCCAATTCCAGGCAGTCTCGGTCGAAATCTAGAAAGCCAACGTCAAATTCTGCTGCCGTTACTGATCGATGTCTGGTAGGTGTCCGTCTTCAGCATTTATAAATACAATTACCCATGTAATTTTACATAATTACCTGGTAGTTGGTAGTTGTCTTTTTTTAAAGACGATAAACAAATGTTTCATTCATGGAATTATTTTGATATTAATTTAACGTTATTTTTGGAACTATAGGAGACAGTGGAATTACAGTTGGAAAATGCTTCACTTGTCAGACTTTGTGTACCACATATAGTCAAACAGACGTGCGAGTTCATTCTTAAAGACATATCAACTGAAGGAATTTTTCGTAAATCTGGATTAACCTCAAGAGTACAAAAACTGAAGGTAAGTGACTGTTTTCATAACTTCTCTTAAAAGTTAAAACTGCGAATATTGGGACTGAAGCGGAATATAAAATTTTGAATTGCATAAACATAAGAATAGTTCAGTCCTTATTTTCATGATTAATTACTTATATTGCAATTTGATGTTTACATTACAGCAACGCTTCGCCGACGAGGTGACGGATGTTTTTCACAGTGATGACACTGTTTTTGATGCGTCATCAGTATTAAAGCAATATCTTCGTGAGTTGCCCAGTCCATTGATACCTTATGATGTTCAATCAACTTTTCTCAAGTGAGCGACACTATATTATAAATATTCAAAGCATCACTGTTATTTTGTTTTCCTGAACTAAATTGTTGTCTTAAAATAAAAAAATTGTCGGGTATTTTTATAGATGTCTTGAACATCCTGATGAGAAAACCAGAATTGAAGCGGTTCTTCTTGCAGTTTACTTGCTTCCTTTGCCTAATATTCACATCCTCACGTATCTCATGGCGGTGAGTACAAATGTACAACGTACGAGTAGATCAAAGATAATTCATAAAAGTAATATATCTCTTTAAGTTTTAGATTCAGCATTTCATAAGTTATAAAGCATTATTCCTCTCTTCATTTTTCTAGTTTCTGTACAAAGTTGTAAGCCATAGTCATCAAAACCGAATGGGCTATAAAAATTTAGCTCTTGTGATGACCCCAAACATTATGCCAACTGAGGAAAGAAAAAATGTAAATAAAGGGAAAGAAGTGTTACTATCCGAAAAAATCGCCCATGAAAAAAATCGTAAAGTCGTTGAAGTAAATTGCTTTTTATCTCTTTTCTTAATTTTTTTGCTTAAAAAAGTGTCATAAAATGAATTGGCAAACAAATCACAGCTCATATTTGTCGGATTTTGAATATGTCTACTAATGTCTAGATCTTGATCCTATATGGTGATTACGTTGGTTGGGTCTCACCGAAATTAGCACATGCATTAGAAGTACAATTACCTTGTCGGAATTCCGATGATGAACTAGAAGCTGAGAGAGGCAGCTCTAGGGATGATAGGCGTAAAAAACGTCGAAGTGGATCGTTGACGAGTAAGTCCAGTCGTATCGAAATTAAGACATTAAAAGTAGTAAATATTAATAATCATTGCGTCGTTTGCTTGTGAATGTTCTTAGGAATGTTTGGGTTCTTACGAAAAGTTACAAACGGAAAAGGCAGTGATACTCCTTGCTCCGGAATTGATACTCCAAACAATGGTCTTCACACCCCTATTATGAAAGGAAGTACAAAGAAGCGTGCCAATGACGAACCGCTATTTTCAGCGCATAAAAAGTAATTTTTTCTCGCAATTATTTATTCCGATTTGGTTTCTGTTTATGCCCACCTCCAGTGTAATGTTAACATTTTGCTTTGCATATGAGGAGCTTCTGGAGCGTAAGCCCCAAAAGGGCAGTTTACAGGATAGCCAAAAAGCTGTCAAAAGGCTGAATTCATTTTCATGCAAGTTACCTTTTTGATGAATTTTGTAACAAATTGTTGCAGTGAGCTTTAAACTTTAATATTTTGGTTCAGACTACCTCTGCCTTATAGGGTTCAATTTCACTATATTCTCATTTTATTCAAACGTGTACTTAGTTCCCTTTTGTCAAGAAGCTCTTTATATGTAGACAAGATAATTATTGTTTACTGTACTTTATCGATTTTAAAATAGACTCAAGTTGAAGTACTTCAGTCTAAAGTCCAGTATGGTAAACTAGAGAGTGGAATTAAAAACGATAGCCCACGTCCACATAGCCACAAGTGGCTAAAATATTAAAATTATCTTGTCACTACTTTCATTTTTTCGCAAAATGTGTTTAAATATATTGATATTTGATACTATTACAATAGTGGTTTGACAAAGACCAAAATACTTTTAGTAATAATTATTAAATAATAATATCACTAATTTGTAAGATTACAAATTAGTGATATTTAGGTATTTATTGTCAAAGTCAACTCATTGAGGGTAAAAGTTACATAATTATGTGTGCTGACAAGTCAGTTCGGAAAATTCAGAATACACATGTTCAAGTAGCCGCTGCGTGAATTCCATATTATTTTAGAAGCGGCTATGTCATGATAGTCTAGTTTTTTTAAAATTATAGTTGTTGCTTGTAAGTGTCACTTGTGTGTGTTTCATTTATATGACACTGTTTGAAGTTTTGAAGTTTAAATATTATTTGCAAATGTTTGACTTTTGCGCTTCAATCACTGACAGCCTATAGTACTATAGCCACTAGCATTGCATAGCGAATATATTTTGTGTAGTAAATAATTAAATTACATGTACAACTCTACAAGTATATCACATTTAATTGATGTTTTGCGAAGAAAAACGATTCTGGACGCAGTGCGTAGAAACGGCCTTAACGGAGGAGATACTAATTCTCCAAGCGGATTTTTAGCTTGTCCATCTCCAGCTGTCTGTTATCACCCCAGGTATACCCCATGAAGGCAGCAATTTCGATTTCCAGTCTGTAGTGTCTTTAGAATTTTGTTGCTGTGCGTATTTGCTAATAGCTGTGCTGTTTGCCTCCTTCATTTCATAAAGTGTTATGTGTAGTAAATAATTCGGAGCTCATCGTCTTTCTTTGGCTTTGTTCGTATGAATAATAATACCAATAACTGTGTTTAAAACTGAATGTTTTTCATGTCCCATGGTAAAATTATAAAAATACATATTTCTAAAATAATTCAGTGTGTGCTCTAGGCTCGTAGGTGAGTGTTATATATTTTAAGCGTGCAAAACCTTACTGTTTCTTTTAGCTGGTAATGTTCTGGTAATTTACTAATACATACTATGGAAGTGGGAGTGAGTAGCAAAAGAAAGTAGCTTTATGCACTACACAACATTGCACACAAATATTTTGATACAGAAATAAATAGCGATTTTAGGACCCACGACACAATATAAAACACTTCATTGCTTTAATTAATATTTTTTTGTCTACCTATATTACTAATTAATGATTGGTACGCTCGTGTAGGAACAATGCAACTACTATGCATCTTTATTGTGTAGATACTTTTAGACTTAATTATGTTAGACAATTGTGTTTATCGTATTTATTGCCGTTGCAAATAAAATTTAAAAAACGTAATAAAAACTCAAAAACATTAGCTCTATAATCCGAAATTCAGAAATACCGTAGATTCATTTTACATCGATTCACAATTAAGGAAATGTATTTCCTTATTTTGGCCTATCGTGTTATGTTCAAAGACCTTCGGATATGTACAATTTCGCATCATAAGAGAATCGTTTTCGTTTACCAACAAAATCTGAGAGGCTGTGCTTTCATGCTAATCCTTGTTGCTTATTTGTTTGTATACAAGTAGTAAATAAACAGTTTGTGGCTCCGCACTCCTCAAAGTTGTAGACGCCGACTCTGCTTTGGGTTAATTTGCTTTTTGTGTTATGATTTATCTAAATTACTTATCACATTGGTGCTTCGAAAAGCGTGGCGAAAATAGTAAGCCTACGCCTAATATGTGTAGTTCTTTATTTCGGTGAATGGTGGACGGTGTAAAGATACGTAAAAGACGATTACTGACCTTGACGTTACCTTCTGAAATGAGGTCAGAAAGAAACAGAGCTGTGGGTATTTGGTACATAACTGTTTGTGTTGTATTTTGTTTTCCTGGTCGAACCTGTCCTGTCTGGGCTAGTGTATTGTATATTGTATTGTGTTTACTAGTGTCGTAGTAAGTTATTGTTGCCGCTGCTGGTGTATGTTGTGCTAAATTTTAATGAATTAATTAATTAGTATACCGAACTGTCGTTTTTCATATGCTCTTGGTCATGGTTATGGTTCTTTAGACGCGTTAATGCGCATTTATCTACTTCAGTAAATCATTTTTCCGCTTTTTTTGTAGCCCAATGCGATCGGAATGGAAGCAACTGAATTTAAACGCAATGACTCCAAATATAATTCGGGATAAAAAGAGGTACTAGCACAAACTATAGTATCTACTTGCATGGATAATTGGATCAGACAAATTTTACAGATTTAGATGAAAGCATATTTTTAGGAAAATCATGACATTTAATTTTTATCTCGAAATTACTCTTGATTTATAGGTCCAAGTCCACTCCGGAAAATACTAGGATTCTAGTGCCGCCAACAGCCTTAAAGTCCTCCTCTAAGCGTAATAAACTTGGTTTCGGAAGGAAATCGGGCAAAAAAGTGGTACAGTAGAAAAATTAACTCTTGTGCTTTAAAAAGAAATTAAAATAGAATGTAGCGCTACCAGACGTTTAAAATTCCGAGAAAAATTTTCTTTAGGACGAAAGTTTTTCGGAAAACGAAAGCGAATTTCCTTCCTTTGATTCGGGAACTGGGGAAGTATCCAATAAAACCAATCTGCTCGTTAATCTTCCAAAGTACTTCAAAAACTTCTCCTTACTTCCTTCTAAACCTTCCCTTAAAACCTCCTTGTCCGCATCAGCTGGCTACGAGTTCGGAAAACCAGAAGCTGAAAAAATATCAGTTCCTATGCCGTCCTGCTTTTCTCTTCCTCAAATTTCACTTGATCACCATAATGATCATGTAAACATAAGTCTTCCTATCGCTAAAGTATTTCTCCTTTTCAACAAAAATTCCTAGATTTTGGATTTTATTTGAATGAGTGACATTCATTTATTGACGATTGTTGCGATACTATTTTGATAGTCAAAGCTAAATACTCATAAATATTTAAAATTTAGGCTCTGCTGCATCAGCAAGGGAGTCATACTTTACAGAATTCAGATCGAACAGGATCTGTGGTTTCTATCCACCACCTTACGGACTCCCCCAGGAAGAAACCATCTCGTACTTTTTCCAAAGCTTCGAATTCATGCAATCCCGATTTATCCCTGGATGTTTCTGAAATAAAGGCGGACAAAGACTGTAAACGACATGATACACAATTAAATCAAACGGAAGGAGAGTATGTAACGATTGCAAGCAATGCAACAAACAGGGACATAAGAAATGACGCATTTATTGAGTCAATCAGTTCCGACGCTGCAGATACAGGTGGAACTACTTCGAATGAAATAACTCCGGAGGATGGGGATGGTCAGTTTATGCCTGTAGAATCCCTACGAATGACGCCACTGATTAAAGACATACAGAAATTGACTCTATTTGCCCAACTGGATTTCTCCGTGGGGAAGAATAACAAGGGAGCTTTACAAGAGTCCATAAGTGATTCGCCGCCCGAATTGCCCGATAAGTCTAACATCTTGGAGCTCAATCGCACACGTCGACTTGACTTTCATCCAGATTCTCCAGCGATAGCTGCAGTTGAAAAGCAGTTCGAAAGAACGTTGAAGGAGGAGAAAATCATAAATTTGCAGGATGAGAAGAGGCATGGACATGGCCGTACGGGAGAAATTAAGCGGAGGGGATCTGTTCACGAGAGAGGATTATCGCCTTCCCAGAGAAAAATTAATTCTTTCCGCCGTCGCAGGTCTCACGATCCGACGAAATCCCAGGTAGTAGTATCTCAATCGCCTCGTTTCATGTCCCTTAGAAGTCCTCGCAGTCGTCCAGTTCCCCCGCCGCTGGTTAGGTCGCCCACGAGGTGTACCTTGCGGCGTGGAAGACCCAACACTGCATGGACTGGGTTGCCCAAGCCCAGTCCTGTACGGGGAGGTGCAAATACCAGTACTGGTAGAGAAGTTACTCGGAGCGGCAGGAAAGCTGCTGTTGTTTCACGAACAACTTCAGGACTAACGGAAAAGTCTATATTGAAAGATAAAGTTAATAATGTTAATGGCCCAAATCAATCTCAGGTTATGAGACGTATGTCATCCGTTCAGGAGCTTGTGCATAAACTTGAGAATAAAGGGAAAATTTGCAAGAGTGCGGTTGATGTTGTTCCCGATCATCAAAAGCTTCGACGCCCTTCTGCACTCAACATTCCCCACAAAGACAGACTGAGTTTGCCCTCAAACTCGGGCTTGTGGTTCGTACAAGAATCTAAACCAGTTAGCACGAAACATGCTCCAGTTCTTGAACAGATGTGTTTAGCAGAAGGTCCTCCTCCACAGGCCACAAATCCTAATCCAAGTGCAAATACAAATATTTCGATAATGTCTCCAAATATGGGGAATGAATGGTTTAATGGCTCCAATTTCGATTTTGAATGTACTCAAGCTACTACTCCGGTTAAAACACCCATTGGAAATCGAGAATCGATTCATTTTCTCAAAACTAGGAATGCTGGGAAAGTTTCGGCCAATGTTAAAATGTTCGATGGTATGATCAAAAATGCTAAATCACCAACAGCAGGCAAATCGATGATTCCTCGTTATACAGCGCTTCACCTTTCATCTTCCTCAGCCAAACGAAACCCACTTCCAAATCCGACTTCCCAAGAATAATAATGATCTTCACCTCTTTGGATCTCGTTCACACACATTACATCCAACTATTTTATTTGACTTTATATTTTGTTACTTCACATCAGAATTTTTTTAGCCTAATTAGTGATTACATACTGATTAATTCTTGTAACACTGTGTTCTGTTCACTGCAAACATGTACTGTGAAAGTTCAACATGATTTTGATATCATCTCTAATCTAATCTACCTAATTCATATTTTACAATATTGTAATTGTGATCGTGTAATTACTTTGATTTTCATTGGAATGGCATATTTAGAATTATTATTAATTACGACAAACGACAATACTGTATACATCAGTTATCAATTGTTCTTGTTTCGATTCGAACCAAAACGGAGCAATTTATTATTACCCTTACGAATTATGTCATTTCTTATGGTAAGCAGAGAAAAAATTAACCTCATGCACAAAAAGTAACGCTTTAGGAAAAAACGATAACCAAAAATGTCACGACTGTTAATGTTTTGTACACAGTTTATATTATGACACCACGACGGCATAAATAACCAAAAGTATAATTACGATTTAAGAACATATATTTATAAACACAATTATATACTTATATATTTATTTCGAATGTTGACATTATTTATCTCTTACTTTAATTACAGCATTCTATCATGAATGTTATGCCTGTTACTTAAGTAAAGAAAACCTACAATTAATAACAAGGTGATTTCAGTTTAAATTAATTGCTTTATTACAATATGCTATGTTCTGTACTGCTTTTAGCTATGCATAATTACAGGAATATAGGAATTTGCTTACTTTATCATAATTTGATTCACAGCAGTTGATCAGTTTATGTAGCTATTACGCATTTACCTGCGTTTTTCATTGTACACCAAAATCAAACGAAGGGTCGATATGCATTCGCGAAATAATTTCATGGTCATGTGCTTCAGAATATGATTAGGTATCTGCTATTATTCACCGATGAGATAAGTTTGAGATTGAGATTATTCTAAAGAGTTCAGCATGAGAAGTTGCTTTAACACTTTGGTCTGACTGGTTTCTCTTATTTCACCGGCCAAAAACATTTCATCTACGACTGTGTAAACCTGAGTGGAAAAAATAGTAAAACAATAATTACTTGCTTTCTGTATTTAAATGAGACCAATAGTATTACAGAAGTGGAATTTAATAATTATTAGAGGAGACCATAATAGAATCTTTACTATTGTGGTGAATTCACGCTTTCGCAAAATATTTTGGAAAAACTCACCTTGTAAAAATTGAACACTAGATCCAATTCGCAAACATTGTGGAAATATTCGTTCAAGACTTCAACGAAATTATGTATAGCTTCCAAGTAGCACAAATTATTGTCATTAACGTCAACGCAAATGCAAAAGTACAATCCAGCGTAGCGGCGATATATTATTTTGAAGTTTCGAAACTATCAACAAAAAATGTTCCTAATAGTGTAGATCGAAATCTCCCAAAATGCAATCGTTTTAAGTTGGTAAGAAAAGCAGAGCATTGAAAATGGTATTTTAATGCTACAGATATAATCAAACTTACCTCCACAAAATTAGTGTGCTTTGCATCTCTGACCGTGACAACAGCATGGACTTCTTCGATCAGTTTCTGTTTTTCATCGTCGTCAAAGTTCATGTACCATTTTGCAAGCCTGGTTTTCCCTGCCCTGTTTTGAATTAAGATGAACCGGATCTACAGATGCCGATACAAAAATACAACCGTAAAAATTATATTTACACATCATACTATCAGGAAAAAATCTTCCATTTAAAAAGGAATATGTACATAGAGTAATTATCTATACAGTGTTGGTAGCAATTTACAAGCCCAAAATGTTAGGAATCAATTACCATGACTTTTCCTTTGATCGATAAATGGATGAATAGAGGATGGATTGGAATGCAACCAAGACGAAGACCTAATATTTAATGAGTACAACTGTGGTCCTGAGGCCGTTGTCCAGAAGTCCGGACACGTCTACCTGATTCTCTAAAAGGTGGCTGATTATCTAAAATAAGGGATCATAACATGGTAACGTTAAACAACATTGATATATTGTTATAAAAAAATTTTTGCAATGCGGGGAATGTAAAATTTTCTATATATACATGACATAAATCGAGGAGCAACAGTACACAGTACATAGTGGTACTGCCAAACTGCCAACTGCGTAACTATATCACGTATTTCATATAACTATAGGCATATGAATATAAAAAATTATGTATAAATAATAAATGATGGTTCATTAGAAAAGCAATAACTTTATTCTGGAAGATAAAATGCAATAAAATATGCATTACGAATGGCGTTTGAAGGGTCAAGGCCACAAAAGTATCGCCAATCGCATGTCAACGTTATAAATCTAAAAAAGCTAAGCATATATGATATAGATAAAAATATTTATCAATTGCATATATATAAATTCTTAATCAGTTATAACTCTTTTGAACTAGCTCGAACAGGAACTATCAACTATTGACTATCGTTATGATTTCCCTTACTATCATTTTAATTTACTTACTCCCCAAAAAAATCACACAGCGCAAAACACCCTTAATCCCACGAAACTGACTTCTGTATGACTAAGAAAAATAACAATTCCTCCTAAGCTATTACAAACCAAAACCAACCTGTTATTTTGTATGCTGCAAAGCGAATAGTGCCGATTTTGATACTCTGACTGACTCTGATTCTACTCTGAACTCTGACACCAATTCACAAGAATTGCTTGCAAGTCGGAAGGAAAGAATAACCTTTCAGTTCCTTGTATCTTTCTTCCCGATCCCGAATCAAGTGTACTTTGTCGCAAATCAGTGAGTAAGAAGTTACTTAAGGTTTTTGTCTGATACACACACACTAGTGCAATAATTAAATTAGTAGAGTTAATTAATTTATTCAGCTCCCCTCATTATTACTTTGTATGATTGTGGAGTGTGGAAGGAGGATTTAACTGGCGAAGTGTAGCTGTCATTGAAACACTTGACGCCCTATTTTTAAATGAAAAACCTCCAAGTTTCAAACTTGTGATTTCACTGCTACGATTAATTCTTATATGTATCATATATGCACACA
>JAAXYX010006069.1:0-10155 GCA_036851915.1 Ptenothrix huangshanensis
GTGTAAAAAATGAAAATTGAGACTTTTTTACAAGTGTAAAAACTGAAAATTTAGACTTTTTGACAAGTGTAAACAAAAAAATCAGACTTTGAAAATGTGTAAAAAGTAAAAATTTAGACATTTTGAAAAAGTGTGATATACAATAACAACAATGATGTAAAATTTGACTGAAATACGTAACTAAGGTTACGAAAAAATCTGTACCTAGGTTTCGTTTTATTTCGAGCTTACCATGACGAAGTAAACATGTTTTCGTCAACTTTGACCGAATTCTAAAGTTACATGTAAAAATGTTCCCTTGTTAGTACCACATGACTTTACTTCTCCTCTTCATCCCTTATTGGATATTGCTCCATTTATTTTCTCCAACTCCAGATATACCTACGAACCATCTGAGTCTACATAATGTTTCAATGAGCCATAACTCTGCTCCAGGGAGAGTGAGAGTAAAGTGTACTCTCACATATTAACTTGCAAGCTATTAGTCATTTTCCAATGCAAATGCAATTTAACACTGCACGGTCACGGGCACATGGATTATCTTGGAAATGTTGGTTTCTTTTCTATGTACCTACAACATCCGGATGAGCAAGAAGCAGAAGAGGAGAGCATTGCGAAGCAAGTATCTAGAACTACATAGAAGCGGTTTAAATAAATTAACCTTTTATCGATTTTGTCTAGAATTATTGTATCAAGCTGACACTTCCAAATAGTCTCGTGCTAATAATCCTGTAATAACGTGATTTATCCTATGTACGTATGCATGTACGTTCCTGGGACACTATGGGCATTTATTTTCCTTCTATGACAAATTACTTTTAACTTATGTACATGTACCAAATTGGCAACCTCTAGCTCTGTAGCTTTTAGCCGGAGCATACATAAGTGCCTGGTAAACGGTAAACAAATATCTTAAACAATAAACAATAATTCATAAACGTGGTCAAAATCAGTTTGTTACAATGTTACAGCAATTCAACTATTCGGACGGGAAAAATTGCAAATCGTTCTTTTGATTCAAGGCCTTATATTTTGTAACCACTTTTTAGCTTTAAAATTAATGGAGACAAATACTGTTGCTTCTACATCTGACCTAAATTTTAAATGCTGATGTATGTAGATACACTGTAAAAACTAGAAGTTTTTAAATTGGGGAACAAATGCATCCAAAAATAAAAAGCTTACTTGTATTTAGCATATTTATGTACGATGTTGGGATGCATTTCATTTGATAAACGCAGTAAGATACATCTTAAACAGCAAGAAGCGCTTTGGATTTTTTCGAAGCGTATATTTCTTATTTTTAATAAGAAGTGCGTTTCTTAGCGCCTCAATTTTTTTAGTTTGCATTTTTGAAAACGTCTAATTAATTATATTTTTTACGCTTTTTAACACGTTTTTTTGTTTTTTCAGCCTTTTCAAAATGTCAATTTTTAGTTTTTACACTTTTTGAAAATATTGATTTTTTCTTTTTACCGCTGTTCAAAACTTTAATGTTTTCTTCTTTACGCTTTTTCAAAACATCGAATTTTTGGTTTTACGCCTTTTGAAAACAACGTTTTCTTTGTTTTGCGCTTTTTGAAAGCAGCGATTTCTTTCTGTTTTAAGCTTTTTCAAAATTTCGATTTTTTTCGTTTTTACGCTTTTTCAAAACATCGGTTTTTTCTTTGTTAGCGTTTTCACAAATTCTGTTTTTATGTAAAGACGCATCTTACTACTTACTGCGAGACGCGTTGAGGTGTACTTTATGTAAACTTAAAATGCATCATAACCGCTTTCATAATTTTCCTTAATTAATACAAGTGGTTTTTGACGTTTTTGATGCCCCTGTTTTTCAGTGTACATCCGAGAATAAAATACTTTTTCTATTATCATACATAATGTCTTCTAGTTCAGTCCTACTGATACTGATAATGTAGCACCGCAGTACTTCGTCATTTGTTTCTGTTTGTAATTCCTACAATGTTTGAGGTTTTTGCAACTGTTACACGAAGATTTAGAAGGAGCAGATAATAGCCAGATATATCATTTAGAAAGGGTCAGAATTATTCCATTAACTTGCCCAATGCATGGGAAGTTTTAAATAGTAATAAAGCTGTAAAACTGAAGCGTGCTTCATAAAGAAGTCGGAACATGAACGAATTCCTTGTCTTACTACATATTCATACACACTACTTTGTTGCTTGGCATTATTGTTGGAAAAATCCGCTTTTATTTTACAAACTCTAATAACAGGCTTGAGGTAAAATAAATTGGTGTTGGGGGAAGGTTTGGTGATACACAACAGTGCTACAATATAATCTGCACTGGTGCTGGTGCTATTGTGCGTTGCGTTAGCTTGGCTTGGTTTGCAGTGAAGGGCAGTAAGTTACTCGTGTTGTGTCTACGGAAAACTGGTTGCAATGAATAATAAGTGGTTAAAAAGCAATTTCATAGACTATGATCCTGTATCCATTGTTTTTTTCTTGTTTATTGAGTACATGTTCAAAATTACATTTTGTAAATAATGCTCGTGCAAGTATCACACACCCGTTCACCCGCGAACTGCCGCTGTAAACTTGACATCTTGATTTACCATAATGCCAGCATACTAATAATAAAATACTTGGCAACTTGCAATAAGTTATCCTGCACATGTTCTATAAAACGCCATGAATCCAGTAAAATGTGTTTAAAACTAGGCAATACATTTCCATTTTTCACGCCTTGAGCACTGCATTTACAAGCATTCATGCTGTGCCGGATGGTGAGGCTAACGATGAAAACCTCAAGTGTTCGAGTAATGAGCAACTTTGGTGTATGTAATAACGAGAGTACAAGCTGTTCGACCCAACTCTGGCACTCTGGATTTCATCTCACTCATCTCCGTCTTTCTTTCAGCTTAGCACGCCAGGCCTAGACTCGCACTCACAAGTCCTTCATATTCCTCTGGCTACACTGTAAAACCTAGCGCATCTATTAGTAACACGCCAAAAACTCACTCGTATTTTGTAACATTATGAACGAAGTTAGGATTCCTCCACAGTGAGCCTAAAGTGCAGCTGAAAAGCTAACGAGCAAATTAAATGCTATCATAGTGAGTCTAAAGTGCGCTTGTGATACTGAATACATTTCAAGATTTTTCACAGAAAATTTTTGAAGTAATTACAAAATTTTTATGTGTTTTTAAACTGCTGAAATAAGGAATTTTAGAACTTTTCAAAATTGTTAAAATGGGAAATTTAATACTTTTCAAAATTGATGAATTATGGAATTTGGAAACTTTTCAAAATTAATAAAATAGGAAACTAGGAAGCGTTTCAAAATTGTGCAAATATGAAATTTTGAACCGTTTCAAAATTATTGAAATAGGAAAAAACGCTTCAAAATTGCTAAAACAGAAATAGGAAATTTTGAGATGCTTAAAAATGGTTCAAATAGGAAATTTTGAGACGTTTCAAAATTGCTAAAACGAGAATTTTGAAGCGTTTAAGCATTTTTGAAATAGGAAATTTTAGTCGCTTAAAAATTATTAAGATAAGAAATTTTTAGTAGTTTCAAAACTGCTAAAACGAAAATTTTGAAACGTTTAAAAATTGTTGATTGGAAATTTTGAAACTTTTAAAATTGCTTAAATAAGAAATTAAGAAATGCTTTATAATCACTGAAATAGAAAATGTCACAGTCCAAGATACTTCTTCCAGCTTTACTGATGCACTTAGGATTAGTCCATAGGCATTCATAAAACTAAACCATACCACATAAATACGAGTAGGTTCCAGTCACATGAGATGCACCTTTTCCCCTTTTAAAATGCATTAGTTTTTACAATGTACTTCTACATTGAAATCCTACCCTTACAGACTCCAGCCACATCTGCAGTGTTCTAGCACATCATCAAGTGTAGAATTTGAGATGGAATTACGTAACAACGAGAAACTCGTCCAAATGTGTACGCTGTTATGACTTGATTTGACGAAAATATTGGATTGGTTTCTCCCAGATCACAATCCAGGTTTTTGCCCATTCTGGTTCTGGATTTGGCATTTGTTGTGATCGATTTTTTTTTCATTTCCCAGCTTTATTCATACACCCATTTATGTTTAAGATGGGGAGGGTCGAGTGAAAGTACGTAAGTGGGAAAATGTACCGATAATGCACTGAAATGCTAGATGTAGATAGTAAATGAAGATGAACTGAAATGGCTACCTCTTGTGCCAGTCTAAAGCTGTAATAATCTCATAACGCAGTCATACACTCATACGAGTTCCTTGCCTTTAAGTAGAAAACGTGTCTCATAGGATACATTCCCCAAAACTCACAATGCATTTTAAAACGAGCTCTTTCAATTCTCCAAGGAAATTTTCCAAATAGTCTTTCTCCTTTCGTACCCTCGACTCTCAACTGCCACTGCCACTGCCACTATGACTACGACTGCCACTGCCGCTGCGAATGCCTTGCAATTGCATTGCAACGGCTATGCCTCACTTCTCTTTTATTTCCCACGTTAGTTACGGATATAGATCTCAACGCGGGTGTGAGTGTGAGAGTGAGAGACTAAAGTCTGAAACGGAATCATTCGATCGGGAATTGTTATAAATTGTACGTGAAATACGATAGTTCACCTTCAAGTCTTTTACACTTTGGAAAAATTATAATAAAAAATGACAGAATGAGGTTAAGCGGGTGAGAATGTAAAGTAAAATTCAAGGAAAACTACGCTATCAATTTTAAAGTGCTATTGGTATGGGTTTCGTAGCTGAAATTCCTGTGATTTCTCTGACAAATGAAAATCTATATATCTATCCCAGTTCTTGTGTGAGAAAAATTGTAACAAAATATGGTCATATTTTAGGTCAATGATATTCTTCAACATCTTTTATGCGCAAATATACTTGCTCTCTCTCTCTCTCTCTCTCTCTTTCTTGCTTATCTTCAAAACATCTCTTAGCATTCTGAGAGAGAAGTGAGCCAGCGAGCATCACCATGTAGACATGAGACATGGAGACGTGGGTAACTACTCGCACTCGGAGGAGAGTGCACGGTAAATATGGAGTATGGCAAATAGACGATTGGAATAATATTAGGTATGTTATTATGACTGGGGAAGAATCTATAAAGCTAACTCGGTTAGATATTTTGACATCGGCTAACCCATATTGGTAGTGGTATCGTGAATCGTGGCATGGCATGGAACTGCTTTCTAGCCTTGCTCTGACTCTGGCTCTGACTCTACTCTGACTGCAGCAGCAGCAGCAGCAGTGCTCATTGTACAAGACGAGGATTCTAAACAATTGATAACCCCCATGGAAACGTGTTCAGATTTCCAAATGGAAACTTGCAAGACTAAACGGATACCTCTTAAATATTCTACGTGCGACTTAGACTAAATCTCTATTCAGACTGTCTGGGGCCAGGCATGCATAACTTCACGTGCGGTAGCCTTCGTTGAGCAATGATATCCTTCCCGAACCTTCTAAATAGTCGACCGAGTGCTCGAGTGCTATCCTCGAAAGTGGTGTATCCTACCGATGGTGGATATAGAAATGAAATCGCACTGAAGAAACCAACGCACGCTGTCCCTTTTAGCTAGAACCAGAGTCGGAATATTGTTGCTCAAATATTTTCATTTTCTTCGACTTTTCTTTCCGCTTTTTATTTTCGTTTGTATGCAGATACAATAAGTACACTGGAAAAACTGGTACATTTAAAACGTAAACAAACTACTGGTGTTAGGAAGTTTACCTACATAAAGTGGGTCTAAGAATCTCAAGACCTTATGAAATGCATCTAAAGCACACCTCGCAGGCCAAGATATGTATGTATTGTTTGAAATATTTTGAAATTCCTTGAAATAGTGTGTTTATGAAATTGTAAACTGTTTTGAAATAGTGTGTTTATGAGATATTTTTGAGCGTTTTTGCAATAGTGAATTTAGGAAATTTTGAAGTATTTTGAAACCGTGTTTTTATAATTTTTCCACTTTTTAGAAATCTCGTTTTCATTAAATTTCTCACTTTTTTGAAATTGTATTTTCATAAAATTTTCCACCTTTTTGAAATTGTATTTTTATAAAATTTTCGACTTTTTGAAATCGTGTTTTCATAAAATTTTGCACCTTTTTCAAATACTATTTATAAAATTTCGGACTTTTTTTGCGCACTCAGAAAAAATAACTATCTATGTATATAAATGCTCAGAGTTTTTTTTTGCGTTCTAGATGTATTTTTTCTTCTCTTGAGATTCTCCAGTTTTTACCGTGTATCTTCATGACTTTCTCACGGTTAGATACCAATCTCCCCACACAATTGAAACCCAGTAAGATTTCCACTGCACTTTGATTTCTGCGGCAAGAGAGAAAAGGCAGAAAATGAGATATTTGATTTACGTGACACAGAGGACATATGGGACTACTAATTTTCTATACGGAATTTGAATTGCCACAGTGCCTATATAGACTAGCAACAATTGATTACCAAATGGTTTGTGCGTAATATAAATGTGATCCGTCCCTAATAATGATGGTATTGAAGTCATGGAGTGAAAGCGAACGAGTTATTTCTGTCCTAAGTGCATTAGAGACGAGCGGGAGTACCTCCATTGCAAGGATACAGCATGTGCCTCCCTACATTGCATTGCGTTGTATGTAGTTGTAGCAAGTCACATCGAAATAAATAAAAATATCCCGATGTCTTCTTCTATGAAGTAAATTTTGGAGGAGTTACTTTAACTTTCTTTCTTGTGTGTGAGTACACAAAAGTGGCCGTATATGTACAAAGTATTAGTGTGTGCACAGTGTGTACTGGTTAATGTACCATTGTGTACCTGTTTATTCGACAGATATCCCTCTGCTAAATATCAAGTTAGCCATGTACACTCGAGTGAGACTGGAAACTAACTTGATTTTATATATGAATGAATTGAATCATCCAGTGGAGCATTGTTGCTACTCCTACCATAGTACGGTACTCATATGGTATGCTTTGGTCTGGTATGGTGTGGTGTGGTGTGGTCTGGTCTGGTCTGGTGTACGTGCAAGAGTCGTGTGAAAGCTTAAGACGATCGTCTTAGGATACGATACCATACGATACGATACTGTACATGGATGCATGGAGAGTGAGAGAGAGAGAAAGAAAAAAATAGTTGTGTAAAAGCTCTCGAGGAAAAAGGAGTTCAAGTTGGAGAAGAGAAAAAAGTGACGGAAGAGAAATAAGAAGTGAAAGGCATTTCATGCCTTGATTGGATTCTTTAGAAACCACGAGCACGGCAGGCAAGCAAACCAACGAACTTCAATACAAACAAGACCAAGAAAGAAAGAGCAAAACTAAGCACAATTTTCTATATTTTTTTCTTGTCTTCATACTTGCTCTTTGCTACCACTACCACTACCACTACGTACTACATGGCATGGCATGGATTGGCATGGCATGGCATGGCATGGGTACTCTTTGGTCGGTCGTCTCGTCTCCACCGCCTATGTCTATGCACACACACCTTAGTTTCCTTCGGTCGGAAATACAGAAGCAGAACCAATTTCTGAGCCCAACTGTAGACAACTCTACACAACTGTGTAACTTTTGATACGTCTAGTTCCGCTGTAGATACTCTACTGTGTCTGTGTGTAGTGGGTGGTATGGTATGGTATGGTATGGTATGGTATATTACTGGGACAAAGGCATGTAGACAAATGGATAGACGAATAGCACTCTTGCCACCCGTCTCAAATAAGTCTTGGAAAAATATTAGGACGTGGGAAGGAATTGGTGGAAGTGGTACAAATCTTTATGTAGCTATACTATACTATACTATAGTTTTACTACATAGTATATGTATATAAGGCAAATGCGTTCTCTATCAGTATACATAGGAGAAGGGTCCTGGTCGTGTATAGGTTGGTATGAATGGTTGGTTTGGTGTGTGACGGTGAAAAAAAGAGAAAAACATGAAATAGTCCAGGGTGAGTAGATGCTATAGGTATAAGTTGATATTGTGTCGCTGAACATGCCATTTTATAGAGTAAATGTGTGTTTTTCCAGGCAAGTTGATCTATGGGAAATAAAAATATACCTGGAGAAATTCAGCCACGTCCTAGTCAATTTTGGTTGTTTGTTTAGCATGGTGTAGCAATGAGTTCATGGAAGTGTAGACCGACTTGGCTATATGTATGCAGTATATCTGTATGAGGGAAACATGCCCCAAAGGGTGTATAGCAATAGCAATACTGTAGTCCTACATGTTCTACATGACTCTCGGGGTACAGTAGTGCGGAGAAGTTCTTTTTCCTAGTGTAAAAGCTCTTAAAATCGCGGATACCTACATATAGCACTGATCTCTTCTATCTGTAGAGACTATTCCGGAAGCGATGAAAGAAAATAATGCACATTTGCCGAGTCTATTCATGCCTGGCCTGGCCTGGCCTGGTCTGGGCTTTTCCCCAAGTCACTTCTTGTTTGAGTAGAGGAAAATCTCACATGATAACGAGAATGACTTTGCTCTATAGTCCATATAGGTACTCTATATATAATATGGTTTTTTTCTGTATCTGTCTGTATATATGTGCATACAAGAAATGTCTGCATAATCTTGGATAAAGGTACCTACAGACATGCATACATGTATGGGGTTACCCTATGAAGGGGCGGTAAATATTCAATTTAGACATACAGAGCAAATTTGAAATGGTACATAAAACACATTTTATTGCGTTATACATGGATCATGATTTGAACTTTGCGAGTGTCAGAAGAATGGTGTCATGAGGCAATGCTAATATTTCAAAAAGTATGATTGAAAATCAATTCGGGGTGGATGTGGATGTGGATGTGGATGGTAAGACAAATGCAGCCTGGTTTTTGCATTGCATCACGCGAGATAATTTAAATCGTTGTGAACTTGAGTGGGTGAGTAGAGGAAGGTAAATGTGTGTAGGTGTAGGTACATATACATATGTAAAAGGTATATGTATGTTTACCTGTGTGCACATCTGTCTAATGTTATGTTATGGTATGTTATGTTGTGTTGAATTGGTAATACATAAACTATTTGTATTCTGTATGGAGCATAGGGAAGTATGTACCTACGAAGGTAAATGTAAAGTGGGAATGGCGTGGAATATACTAATCCTGTAAGTTTTTAAACTAATCAAAAGCCGTAACTTATATTTATCTCTGTTTGCTCTTATTTGCAGTTCGTCCTCTTGAGGTTACTCTGCTTGGTAGCAATCAGCCTATGTCAGCATTAAAGGAGATTGAGATCGTTTGTCAAAGTGTCGGCTCAAGACCACCAGCTGTAATCAGCTGGTACAAGGATGGACAGCATCTGAAAGAGACGGGCTCAGAGGTGATCTATTTTAAATGCGTACCTTTATATGGAAAAGAGTGGGTTTCTTCGCTTGGCTTGGGTTGGGTTCTCTGGGCTAAACTTGTTGTTACTTTATAACATCGCATGTACATCTATGACTCTAATTGACACGAGATTTATAGTGGGGTTAAGTGGCGTCGGTTTTATATCTATTTTTAATTTGTGAACTTGTCTTGCCTTGTCTTATCTTACCTTTACTGTGAAGCTCGGAGTTTCAGACGTATACATAGCTTGTGTATTGTAAAAGGTTTAGGATTAATTTAAATATGACCCACTGTGGATCCCTTCATTTCGTCCTTTCGTAATTTCAGCTTTTGGATGGTAAATATTTTAATGGTTGAAGTGCCGTTTGTTGTTCCAAACCACACTTTGTTGTACTTGTGCATTGTAGAAACTTACATTTAAAATACCAAAAATCTGCGGGTATTTAGTCTAAATATGAACGCAGTTAAGATACATCTCAAGTTTGCCTAAAAAGAATCTAGAAATCTGTAGTAATTACGGATCGAACGAATTACGAGTCGAAAGCGCGTGCATCTACAGCGTAACTCGCATTCCACTTTGTGATGCGCTTACTATATATACTTCAAAATTGCTGAAATAGAGAATTTTAGGCATGTTATGAATTTTTTAAAACATTTGCTTATATATTAAACTTATTAGGAGAAGAAATGTTAAAATGCTTTAAAAGTTTTGAAAAATAGGAAAGGAACGCTTAAAATTTGCTTAACCTTTTCCGAGCGGGAAGTATTTTACAAATATAATATGGTAGCCGATAATATTGGGTTACTATGGGGGCTTGGAGACGGCACAATT
>JAAXYX010006070.1:0-10155 GCA_036851915.1 Ptenothrix huangshanensis
AATTTACTTGGAACTTTTGAAAATTTTGGGCAAAAAAAGGGAAAATTGGGAATTTACTTGGGAGTTTTGGGAATTTACTGGGAATTTATTTTTAAGGGAAAATTCTTTGGAGCTTTGTGAATGTCGTTAATTTTGGGAGTTTTGGCAATTTTGGAAAGTTCGGGAATTTACTTGGGAATTTCGGGAATTTACTTGGGAATTTTGGGAATTTACTGGGAATTTTGGGAATTTACTGGGAATTTATTTTTAATGGAAAATTCCCGGCATTTTGGGAAAATACGGTGGGAGGAAATTTCTTTTTATGCCCTGGGCATAAAAAATCTAAATTGGGAATTTTGCCATCCCTAAGTATTAGTATACTAAAAATTACCTTTTCGCATTCTGGACCACAGACAGGGGACCCACACTGGCTACAAATATCATGTAGCATGGAGTTGGTAACGGTGCAGCAGGAAACACAAGTTGGAGAAAGGTCATTCGGGGAGAAAAGTGGTCCCCAAAGTATCGGTTCTTCATCGAAGAGTATTTCCCCACGATAGAGGTCACGAGTTGCTATTATTCTTTTTCCCTTCGCGCTTGCTCGGTCATCAGTGATTTCAAATGGCACACAATTGCGCCTGTGGTAGGGCCAATGAATTGTCTGGTGCTCCCTATTGCAATATTCATCTTTACCGCAGGACGAACAGCTCAAAATTGAGGCTTTGTTGCAAACCACGCATACTCCGGTCTGCGAGACAGTATTTGATTAAATGAAATGAATCCAGTAAAATAATCACGATTCAAAACTGGAGGAGGATCAGTTGAAAAATATTATGGATACGGGAACTGGACTGAATCTTTAAAGGTTTGAACAACTATTTTTGAATTAGATTTTTTTAACTTACCATCGTGCTAGTGTCAGTATTGAAATCAAATATAATAGAAGAAGGCTGAATTGCAAGTCTAATCGTAAGCTTTTTGCTTCCTGGAAATACAATTTCATGTCAAAACTAATGGTGACGCTTTTTTTCGAAGATCTGCTGAATAGATTTAACTATTTGGTTAAATTGAGTGTTTTCTAATAAGACTTATTTTGTGAAGCTTAATGTCTAATCCGTAAAACGGAAGTAAACTGAAATGAGTTTTCTCGCTTATATACTAGAGTAGAAATATACACACTCAGAAAATTAGCCTAGGTTTTACAGTTCGATGGATATTTTTACATCACTCAGTGATTGTAGAGTTTTAGGACTCGCAAAGTATTCGTAACTATCCAGAGAATTAAATTTTTTCAGTAGGATTAGGAAAAAATGCCTTATAACGGTGATACTAAAAAGTAATTTCTAAGCGTGTACCATTGATACTGATAGAAAAGTTTTTCGTTATTCTTGGAAATTCAAATTACCTTGGAAATAGTTGCCAGAATAGAAATTTAAATATACACATCTACTTAAAACAACATTTATCCAAATTATGTATATGCATGAAAAAATGTATTGTTTATCTACTATAATTATGGTTTTTATTTTAAATGAAAATTTTTCTTAATTTAGTTTTGTCAATGTTCAAAAAAATACAATAAAGACCAGCATTGGTTTACTACATTTATTTAAGCATACTCTTTATATTTTGTTTTAATTACTCAGTATTGTTCTTATGATATTAAAGACCTGAATATAATTACATATAATAATTACTTACAGCAATCTATAGTAATAACAATAATTCTGTTAAAATATTAACATGATCATATATTTAAAACTATTAAAACTACTCAACATATAAGCTTGCAGTGGTTGTAGTCTAATCAAATTAAATTTAATTATTGTTAATTTGTAAAAAAGATGAATAACAAAGATCCGAACAAAAACTAATCGTAAGGATTTACAATTTTTTCTTAAGGGCTGTTTTCAGCTCTTTAGCATCTACCGTTTGATCGAAGATCCCAAGAAATGCTATCAATTCTTCAAAACCACTTTCATCAGTTATCGTTACATCCATGGATGCCGCCTTGCTTCTCCATTTATGTGTCGCGCTAGTCATTATGTCATACACCAGCGTAGCAGTGTCATTTATATCTTTTCCGGGCCCGCACATCTCATCCATGTAATACAAAAAGGCTTCCTTACATACCTTCATTAACAAGGCTAAGTCCGGTAGCATTTCCTCCGCGGAGCTGGTATTTCCGAAAATGTGCATTTTTCTCAAAATCGAACCTCCAAGTTCGGCCAATACTCGTGCTGAAAGGAATAATGTTAGAACCGTAGAATATGTGCTTTGGGAAACATGAGGCAAAAGAAAGCGCAATACAACTTAAAAGCGGATTCATCCAAAGGGCAAAATTAAAAAATAAATAAAAATGTTGCTTCGAAAAAACGTAAAAATAAAAAAAATAGGTCTTTCCAAAAGATGCAAAAGCTAAAACTGCGTCTAGAAAAAATGACAAAATATAAAAGATGCGAAAACTAAAACTACGCGTTTCAAAAAAATGACAAAATATAAAAGTTTCGAAAAATGTAAAAAAACAGTTTCGAAAAAATGTAAAAACACAATTTCGAAAAAATGTAAAAAAACAGTTTCGAAAAAATGTAAAAACACAATTTCGAAAAAATGTAAAAAAACAGTTTCTAAAAAATGTAAAAAAACAATTTCGAAAAAATGTAAAAATACAGTTTCGAAAAAATGTAAAAACACAATTTCGAAAAAATGTAAAAAAACAGTTTCGAAAAAATGTAAAAACACAATTTCGAAAATACGTAAAAAATAAAAGTTTCCAAAACTTACAATGAAAATTTCGACGTGTAAGAAATTCAAAATTAGACACTTTTAAAAACCGTATTTCAGTCAAAGCGTTTGTAATGCATTCGAGATGCATGTTTAATGCATCCCAACTACTTCCATAACAATACTTTATTACTAAATACGAGAGGATTTGGAAATTTAGCTATATTATTTTGTTTTTTAAAAGCCCTAAGTTTTTACGTAGTACTACCTCGACTATTCGACAAGCCCGGAGCCATTACATCCCAATATCTAAGGATGTATTTATTCCACTCAATGCGCTCCTGTGCATCTTCCTTGGTTTGAACTTGTATCTGCCCCAATAGTTGTAAAGCAACAATGATTGTTTTCCCCAGAATCTCATGGTTAGGATGAAAGCATTTTCTTGAAAACGCTTTCAGAACAAGTTTTAAAGCGTTCTGAAGATCATGCAATTCTTCATGGGCAAAGATAGTGCTACTAATGCTATCAGAAGTGTCTCGAAGTACTCCAACAATTTCTTCCTGCTTCACAGTAGATTTGCACTCGGAGCAGACCCACACTGCATCAGGTGATTGATGTAGAGGACTCTTGGGTAAGAAGTATCCGCATTCTCCATCATCACTCTCGTCTAATTTAGCTCTGCATACTGTACTGTCACAAGTGATTGCTGAAGTGTAATGACCTCTTTCTGTGCGATCCATGCAACGTTCGCACGTGCACAAAACCCCATACACACTTTTATAGATTTGTTGACGCTTCACAGTGCCACAGTAGTAGGACCTTAGAGTGGGACACGCTATCCTTATTTCCTCTCCTTTCCTTATAGGAACACATGCCCGGATACGGATCTTGTAATTCTTCTCAGGACAAATGGTCCAAGTGCAATTTGGTACGCAAGAGTAATTCAACCTACTTGCTTTTTTAAAGAGAGCAATCGACTTGTTTAGACGATGACTGCAATTATGCAAATTCAAATTAGGTTATTAGCAATCGAAAATTATTTTTCTTAATACTTACACGCTCAGAAAAATAGTCCCGATTTTAAAACTAATATTTAAGAAGAAAAGGTAATGTGAAAATCTACCTTGGATTCCACATGTTGACCGTATAGGATTCCAACTTTGCCATCACACACCCGCCCGCAACAACGTACCCATTAATATCATTCGAGAATCCATTGTGCATGATGATTTTCATAATCCGATTGCAGTCATCATATGATATTGACGCATCGTTTAGACCTGCCACACGTTGGAATATCTTTAAAGCCGATGTGGCTGTTTCGTTATTCAAATAACTTTGCGGAAGATCTCTGAGTGTCTCGTGAAAAATGGAGGCACACCGAATCATCATGACAATCAATGTGAATTGGAAGGTTTGGAGGAGAGGATTGTCAAAAAGAAAGTTGAACCTATCGTTCTTTTGAAACTTTGAGAAGATCTTGCACTCATTGTCAGCATGTATAGGATTCTGAAAGCAAGAATAGTTATAATAATTAGATTTTGGAACGCTTGAACATGGTGAACGAGGATATTTGGAACAGCTCAAAATAGTAGAAATAGGAAGTTGTGAGATCTTTCAAAATTCCTAAAATAATAAATTGCGAAACCTTTCATTTCGTGAAATAGAAAATTTAGAAACCTTTAAAATTCACAAAATAAGACATTTTGAAATCATTTTAAAATTTCTAAAATGGGTCATTTCGAAATCTATGAAAGTTCTTAGAATAGGAAATTATGAAACATTTTTAAATTCGTATAATAGGAAATTTTGATCCCTTTTAAAATTCCCAATATTGAATCTGTTAAAATCTCCGAAAGCATCTAAAATAGAAAATAAAACGCTTTAATATTCCCAAAAATGGAAAAGAAATCTTTATCTTGACAACTTGGTAATTATTAGCAAGTTACCAAGTGAAGGAGCTTGGAATCACATCTTATTTAAAGGTTGTTTTCCATTATTTACCGATTCACACTCGGGTCCACAAAGAGGCAGCTCGCATCGAGTACAGTAGTAGAGTTCACTTTTGATGACGTAGCAACAGGCAGCGCAAGGAACACCAAAGTGATCGATTGTATACAGAGGACCATAAACTATGGGTGCTTCATCGAGTAGAATTTGGCCAGGTTTCAGATCCATATTCGCTATACACTTTTTAGCTTTAATACTAGTGGGGTCGTCTTCCATCCTGAACTTTGAACATGCAGACTTGTGAGCGGGCCAATGTTGATTCTGGTGATCTTTCGAACAATAGGAGATTTCGCCACAACGCCCACATTTCAACTCACACTCAATGGAGCAAACGGCACAGTGGGAAGTCGACTGGAAAAAATGGAAAATAATTGATTCAATACTTAATTCAATAACTAGAACTATAATTACTTATTTACAATTAAATAGGCAAGGATAAATGATTTCAAATTGATTAAAAAGCTTACCATAGTTAATTGTAATTTGATTCTTCGTCGTCGATTCAATTATGTGAAATTAATTAATTACTCATTAATATTAAGCTAAGAAAAGCTGTGTCAATAATTTAATGAATTAAAAATAATTAAAACTATTTTGATTAAAGTTGCATGACTAAATTGGTGCACTTTAAGTAAAGGAAAATAAATAGTGACCATAAATGCTATAAAAAGAAACACGAAAAATAATGCTTGTAAAAATAGCAGTCAGTTTAATAGGTGCGTTAATGTTGATTTTTACAGTAATTAGTATTACATAAATAACTTGTAGACTAACAGCCTTTGAGTTAAATGTGGATATTGTGCTGCATTCAAATCCTTAACCGACGATAATTATGTAAAGTTGTCTTGCATTTATGAAATAACACGTAGATAAAGGGACTGTTCATAAATCATGTCATCCAAAAAAGCCAATTATGGAACAATGGAACCCTGCAGATTTAGGGACTGTTAATAAATTATGTCACCCGAAAAATACCAATTTTTTGGACCCTACAGATTAAGGAACTGTTCATAAATTATGTCACCCAAAAAGCCGATTTTTGGTATCTAACTAAAGATTAATTACACTAATTACATTCAATTAATTTTGCTATTTTCATATGTATAGGTAATTATGTTAAAGCTTAGCTGATTATTAAACTACCCCTCCATCCGCTTTTTTGAAACGTAAAACAATCGCCTAATATAAAAATTCAATGCAAAAAATAACCAAAAAATTGTATTTCCTTTCGCATGTCCAGTATGTTGTTTTAAGCATTAATTTATACATAATTCTTTAAAAATCCCAATCATCTTAATTACTTGAATTACTTACGCTATAGAGGCGCATTACAATTACTAATTACGATTAACTGCACGATTGTACTAATTACTTTCTATTTTGCATATGTCTCACAATTACGATGCAATTATTAAAATATACAAGGGTTAAAATTTTGAAGATTAGGATTTTATTTAAAATGAGCTGACGTCAAGGATTTAAAAAGACAACCCACATCCTGTTTATACGGTTTCAAATTCTCCTGAAGTTCCAAAGGACTTCTAGCTGCCTCCAACAAATGCACAAAAGCTGCCAACTTTGTCGACTTTTCCTTCCCCAGTTTACTAGACTTAAGAACAGCGATTCCCCACCCGGAACAAGCATTCTTCATCATTGAAAATGATTCGGTCGCATTAAAATTGCAATCTTCTCCAGGACGACAAAAGTCAAGCATGTAATATTCAAAGGCTTCCCGGCTTGCTTTCAGAAGCTGTATAAAGTCAGTAATGATTTCTTCGATCTTGGTCTTGTCAGAATCGAATCCAAAATTTTGAAGCCTCTTCATTAAAGCTGCAGACAGTTCTTTCAAAAGATGCACTACAATTTTGCAAGCAGACAAAACCATATTAATTGCAAATAAGTAAACAAAAATGGAAGCACTACTGATAGTAAAAAATAATTTGGTGCGTACTTCGGTTGCTTGATAATCCTGGAGACATTACATCTCTTAGGGAAAGTAAGTATTTAATGTACGCAATTTGCAAATCTGATTGCTCCTTAGTCAAAACTTCAAGACTGCGGAATTCCTTGAGGAGTTTGGAAATGACTTGGGCAAACACGAAATGATTTCGATGCGCATCGTTTTTCACCATGCATTCCATTGTATCGGTTACCAACTCAATTCGCTCGCATGGATCCTCATGATTTTTGAATATATCCTCGAATGTCTCTTCCATTGCACTAGCGATTCCAATAATTAATGCTTCATTCATCTGATGTAGACACTTATTGCATTTCCACATTTGACTTTGAATTGAAGGACCTTGAGGCAAATAATATCCACATCGAAAACCATCAATGACCGAAACATGTTCCAAGCAATCCGCGGAGGTGCAAACGAGTGAAGATAAATGAAGTTCGAGTTCTGTAGTATCTTTACACTGAACACAATCACATTTGGTTCCATATCTTTCTTGAATAATTCTTTGACGTTCTAACGTGCCTTTAAAAGAACTTGTAAGAGGATCCCAAGCCACCGTTATTTTATCTTTTTTTTTAATAGGAACACTTGCGCGGAGACGAATTCTAAAACCCTTTTCAGGACACATGCTCCAAGTGCAATTTGGCACGCAGGAATACGTAACATGGTTTGAATGATGATACACAGCATAAGTATGATTTGTTCGAGATCTGAAATTTAATACAAAATTTAATAAGCATTAACTATCAAACAGCATTTAAATTATTATTACGGTCGGAAGCAGACTTTTAAGCTTATTCAACAACCTTATAATCCCACAAATACAAATATATTTTTTTAAAAAGCATAAAAAGCATTAAAAGAGTTTTAAACTCCATTATTTTAAGCATTATTTTAGATTTTTCCTGCTTAAGAAGCATTATTTTAGTATTTTTGATCAAAACGGAAATATTTCAGCATTTTACGACGAACCAAGAGTATATTACTTTGCACAATAATTACAATAAATTCGAAAAGCATTCAAAGTAATTTGATCTAAAAATGCATTATTTTAGTATTTTCAGGCCAAAAAAGCATTATTTTAAAATTACATAAGAAAAGTGAATTTTCAGAGGAAAAAGCAATAAGTTGATCGCGTTATTCATACCCTAGCTTTCGCGGTTGAATGATCGAAATAACCATTTATACTGACTAGTCAGAAGTCAAAGTTTAAGCAACTAACCGGGTTTCATCATTAGATTTCGGTTCTTGGCTTACAATAGGAGGACAACATTCTTCGCACGAGAAACCACTCTGTCGAAATAGCTTAAAAATTTTTATATAAACGTCATCAGAGAATTCCAGAGAGGCTTGTTTTAACAGCGACTTTAACCAGCTAAGAACGGATTTAGCTTGGTTTTCAAGAGAAACATTGAAGGATTCAGTATCTTGATCATAATGTTGTTTAGTATTATTACTAAACCGCATTATTTTATGGTATAGTTGTGGATTCGTTGACTTGAGTGCGGCACCCCGAAGCATCAGAATACTCATGGATAACTGGTAGGCATCTGAAGGACAGTATTCGTAGTTTGATTGACTTGAGGCGAACACCTTGCATTCATTATTAGCATGGACTGGATTCTGAAAATTAATTTCACGTTTTAAAACCAATAATTAGTTAAAAATAATTATTCCTGTTTGAGGTGTTCTCCGGTAAGTCGAGCCCAAATTATTAAATACCAATTTACGTGTTATTGTGTTAGGTTCGGTTAGGTTTGGTTATTTTAGGCTAGGGGGTGACCGAAGGTCAAAGTTCATCTTCGGTTAGGTTAAATTGTAAATTAAAAAAGTGATTTTTATGGGGCTCGACTCACTCAAGAATCCCCCCTGTTTTGTCATTAGCTTTTATGTATAATAAATAATTTAATTTTACTAGTCACTAGTAATTCATCCTTTTCTATACGCTCGACTTACCTTTTCGCATTCATGATTGCACACTAAAAGATTGCAGGAAGAGCACAGATTAATGACATGCGGGTCAATTTCGAAATTGCACGAGACACACAAAGTACTATGGGGATTTAACCCAGGTCCATAGAAAACTGGTGCTTCTTCCAATAGCATATCCCCTGGATTGAAATCCATAGCTGCGATCCAACTTGAGCCCTTAAAACTCTCGGGATCTAATAAGTTGATCTTAATTCGAGTCATGCCTTTCTAGAAATAGTCAACATTCAAATTGTCAAGATCTTTGAACCTTGAGCGACTCAGTTACCCAATTAGAAATTATAAACTGATGACAAATGCCAAATGTAAAAGGTTAAAAAATCGCAATCGTAAGTCGCATTTCTTCATTCCCGGTCATCCATGCACCCCACCTTTAGTTTTGAGAATACAATTGACAATTTTACATTCACATTTATAATTCAAGTAAAGGATCACTTACTAATAAATTGGTTTATTTCCAATCTTACGGCCTTTGTAATCAAAGTAAAAGTTTACAGAGTGCTGCGTAGAAGGTTAAAACTAAGAAGTAATCAAGTACCTAATAATTACCAAAAATAATACGCACCTATTCCGCATCAACTTCCAGCAATCAGGTAAAAGATCTTCTTAAACTCTCACAGTCATCAGTCCTGGAATTATTGAACGTCCAGAAAACTAATCAGTTGCTAGTACTTTGTACTTCTCTTGTTGCTTGTCTAATTAAAACCGTATCACAGTATTAGTTAATGGCTATTTAATAGCTAAGGTTAATTTAGGAATTAGTGACACATGTTTCGCCGGAATTACCCCTACCACTAATGAAGTGATGATAATGACAGATGACAGATGCCAAATTAAACCGACTTGTTGAAAGAAAACAAATGCTGAATGCACACTACAGTGTAATTATAATTATACGTAATCAATGCCAACTATTGTGCCTTAATGAGCGGATAAAGAAATGCAGGTAATTATTTCCTTTGCAGTTGAACGAATTGTGCGAGAGATGGAGTGCATGGTATCTTATGGAAATCATCGGTGCCGTAGCGTAACCAGGCGTAGGCCATGAAGGTTTGTAGACCTACACAGAATTTTTAAAAATAATTACACTGCCTACTTTTAGATTTACACGAAAAAACGCATTTTTGAAATTTGCACGAAAATAACGCAGCTTTTTTAAAACATTACATAAAAATGGCGTAGTTACTTTCTTTACACGAAAACGATGCGACTTTTTAAATACGCGGAAAAGGCGCATTTTTGTTTATAATTTACAGATACGATGCAGGTTTTCAAAATTTTACACGGGATGGGATCAAGATTTTCCAGGCCTACACGATAACAGAGTAGAGGAATTAATTATAGAAATAAAATGTGTGCAAATTAATTAAGTGATTTTAATTTATTGAAAATTATTGCTAATGTAGTTTAACCTAAAAAACAGACTGTAATAAATAAATTCTTTTAAGCATATTATATAACCAGTAAAAGGTGACAGGTAAAAGTATTGAACG
>JAAXYX010006071.1:0-10153 GCA_036851915.1 Ptenothrix huangshanensis
TTAGAGTCTGAAAGAATTGGAAAGCCAACGAAAAAGCAAGGAAGCTGTGAAAGGAAAGGTAGATTATTTTTCTCCTTCTTTCGTATGTGCCGTAGGCCACAAGGCTACCAAATCACACTGTTCTTCCAAAATAGTTCTGGTTCTGGTGGTATACAATTTCTGGGAGGATCTCCCGATTTTTACAATTATAACTACCTTGCGTGTGTAATTATTGTAGGTAGGTACTTTTATTTGCTCCCATCAGTGTCTGCTGACATTAATCAGAACCTATGAATTCGCTATAACTGCTGAGCTTAAAATCATAAAGATATTTTACTGGCTTACAGTTTATTATGTAAAACTAAGGCATTGAAATCATGTAATATTTTGTATAAATATTTTCGTAAAATAGTGTGGTATTTATTAATGCTATAGCTTCTGGTACGCCAAGTCTGAGGACCAGAAGTTGTTTGGCCAGACGAACTTGTAGTCTGCGACACAAAGCACTTTTCTTTCGGCCTATTTTTCATCCAGTAAAATGTATGTGTGCGAATGTGCATACATATACCTACGTACGTTTTTGTCTTGTTTTGGTAGAAGTTCTGCTATTGTTTGTAGTGCCATCATTGTCGTATTTCGTAGTACAACTTGCATTCAGTATCCCGCTGTGTACTTGAGCTTGGTATGTATATTAGGTACCTATGTATCTGTTGGTACTTACCTAGCGCAATCACCAAATGTATAACAGTGGTTTGTCTTGCCTGGAAGAGAAATGAATCATCTGCCTACCTATGCAATAAATTTGAAAATATCGGGATAACATAATGAACTTATCCCTGTATATTCCCGGAGTTGACTGTAGGTAGGTACTTCTTCTCACAGCTGGTGCTGGGACTGGTTCAGATGCGGATGCGGGTGCAACGAAAATTGCTCGCGTTCCTTCTTCCAACACAGTTGAAAGTTAAGCTTGGATATTACATAAGTAGGTTGCAGTGGGAGTTGTACACATGGAAAATCGTGCTTAATATATCCGTTGATTCGTTAAATGTATATATAGCTGAACACTTATTTGTGCGCTTCATGTTCCGTTCTCGTTGTGGATTGAGGAAATGTTATCCGTCGTTCTTAAGTGTATTTCTATGTTGAATATATTGGTGACTGGAAGCAATATAAATTGTTCGTGGAATTTGTGAGATGTGTGCGTGTGTGCTTGGGTGCATGCATCGATGAGTTGGGGATGCGTGAGTTGTTTAAGATGGACTTGCTTTAGCTTCAAGTGTGATGGTATCAGTGGGCAAAGTTCTCTATCTCTCCTCCACACTTTCTTGAACGTGGTCAATTTCATATCCGTGTCTATGTGTTCAGTTATATACTCCATATATAACTGAGATGATCTCTATTATGTTCGTCGGCCGCGATCGTTTGCCTTATTAATTTATTGCTGAGTGTGCTGATAGTGGGAGTGAAAGGAACATAGAGAAAGACGAGAAAGGATCGGCTATGGTTGGATGGTTGGTTAGTTTGTTCTCTGCATCCACATCCTCACACATCTCGTCTGCCTGCCTGTAGTATTGCATGGCTTGAAGATGCGTCTTGAATTCATCTGAACTCCTCATACAATTAAAGGAGCCTACAGCCGGTACCGTGGCCAACATCGAATTCGGTAGCCTTAACAAACTGTCAATAATTGCACGCTGTACAGCTACTTTAGACACGTTACACAATAATTGATCCAGCCAATTTACCGGCCGGTCGCTGCACCGATGGCGGTAGCTGTACAAGTCTAGTGTGAAAATTCAGGAAATTCCTGTTATCAAGCCTTTCCATGTACATATCTGCCATGACTAGACTTCAGAAATATTGCTTGCGTGAATTACTCTTAATTTTAATAGAATCGTTCTCTTCCTTCCTTTCTTCCGTCATCCATTTTCACTTGGCAAGCGGTAAGCGTTGCTGTGAATTTTTGGTATGGACGGGATATTCTGTGGGTAGATATGATAAATACGTAGGTCTGACTTAATTCAGAATCTCCAGAGGGACAGAGGAAAGTGGCAAAGTATCACTGCAAGCAATGCACTGCAGTTGCTAGTGCGACCATGTCGGTGGTTGTGGCTGTGTGGGTGTCGGTATCGGTGTCGGTGTCGGCGTTGCTGATGGTGGTGGTGGGGATCGAACGGCGAAAGTGAAGGGAAGATTTTGTGCATTCCAGCAGAGTCTCCTCGGCGGTGGGCCAAGAGGAAAGAGGAAAAGAAGCATCTCAGAGTATAATTTTGAGCCTGGCTTCGAATGTCTCTGTCAAATAATTTGTAATTCACCCAGACTCATGTGATTACATCATGGATAGTATGTAGCTCTGATTCCCTTCTACCACCAAACCAACTTCACTTCCACTTTCAAACGATGCTGTTGCTAGCAATTACACTTGGGTTACATGGAAGAATTAGCAGCATTTCCTTTTTGACATTTTCGAAAACATAGATAACTTATGTAGGTATGTATCAATGGGGTTCTGATGGGCATATACATTCAGTTGCAAGATGTATATATATACCGTTGAACAGTAAGGTCTTTTTTATGTGTACATGTTCACGTCTATCTGTCTTCCTGTAGAAATTCGAGTACTTTAAGAAGCAGCCAGGAAACTCTCTATGTGCATTTCCTAGAGCTATTCATGCAGGAAGGAAAGTCTGACTATTACAGTAGTGATTATTCTTGTCGGCATTCACTATGAATCCAGGCACGGCGGCTTAATTGACGTCATTTTTGTGATGGAGAATTTCTCAATTTTCTTCCCCCAGGACTACCTTATTTCTGCAGTGGTATGTTTCAATGTTTCGAGTTGAGTTTGAAAGTTTGGGATGGGATGGGATGGTGGAAAGTAACTGCGTGTGAGGGACCAGGGATGAGACCACATTGGCAAATTTATTCGCTTTAGAATGACTTTATTAATGTTTTGGGGTAGTTAGTGCCGCAGATGATTTTTTACATCTTGCTTTTATCTTATACAAGTCTTTAGAGTAAAAATAATGGTATGGAGTGTATGTACATGCATACGTACCTAGGTTCATCACGTCTAAAAGTATTAGCTATCGTGCAATATTTTACTGACTTGTCTGGTGTAGTATAGGTATGTAACTGATGAAAGCAACAGCCAGGCAAAGTAAAGAGCCGTTGAATTGAGAATGATAAAAACATGTTGGGAGTGATGCAGCGCTGGCCACTCAGGACTTTAGTCGATGTGATCTCTTACGTGCTTACTTGTAATGTAAAGTAAATGTAGCCTGCAGAAAATATTAGGCACTTACCCACCTTAGTCTAGGTCGAGTGTATGTACGTCATACGTGAAGGGGTCGCTTTGTGGTTCCCTGTTTGTCAGCACATATGTGCATAAGTGCAAAAACTTTTTCATTTCTTTGGCCAGGTTCTCTATTCGAGGAACAAGTGCCTTAATAGTTGGTTTGGGAAAGAAAAACAACGATGTAATTTCCGCTTCAACGATCCTTCGATCTTCCTTGGTTTTTTATCTGGAGGGTTTAATATCGTCTATTCTGTCGTCTCTGGTGGCGCAAATTGTCTTTTGTCTGAGTCTACTACTACTACTACCACCGCTGGACTCAATCCTCATCTACTCTTTTTTCTGTCCGAACTATCTTAACCTTATATTCTCGGAAGCATAGTTGCGTGCTAGATATATGTATATAGGCATGCATCCAGTTCCTGTTCACTTTGGGAAGAATTTCGAGCACTTCCAGCCCTTCCCCTCAATGGTCTCTCTCTATATGTACCTATTCCCATGTACACGTAGGAAAAGTTTAAGGTGAAAACCATGTATACATCTGTGGTCCATACATCTGTGGAAAAGGCAAGGAAATACTTGAGAAGTTACCTTCCTTCGTGTTGGTTCGTAGTCGTTGGAAGTGTGGGGTCTGTGTCAGTTACGAATTGAATTTCGTTGCAGTTAGGGATGTGTCCTAATGTAATGTACCTAATGCAATCTCCGGAACGGTTTACATATCCACCTAGAATTACACATTTGGGTTCTCTCTCTTGGTCTTTCCGTTTTCCGCAAATTTAATTTGCTTAACGTGGTCTATTGAAAGAAAAAACAGTGGGAACCTTGTATGCAATATCATATCCGTGTAGTGTCCTCCACTGGGTAATCGAACACGTTGTGTTTGTACGGATTTAACACTGCAGGAGAAAGTACCCATGGGTATGTCCTACCTTTCTACTTCCACGTTTTTTTACTCAGCTGGCACGCTTACGAATGTCATTGTTTCTTAACATTGAATTTCTAAGCAGGGAAGTAGAGAAAGCTAGATTTACGTGAACATAAAATTCTGTCCAGGTTGTTATTTACTCTGCAGAACTACTGGTGCGTTTTGTGTACAATCGTTTATTTCCATTGTCACTATTTATTGCATTTGAGAAACGTCCGGCAAATCCGGGATTTATCTTCTGACTTGAATTGTAGTGTCAGCAATAGCATTGCTTTGGTATTACCGTAACACGTGGTAGGTAGGTATTTGTGTGATGTGCATAAGTACATGGGTGTTCAGTTAAATTGAATGACATTGTTGGTTGGCATCAACGCTTATTCTCACATTTAATTTTATAGCGTATTTGTGGCCGTTTTACTACAAATTCAAAGGGTTAACTTTTAATTTATATGAATGAGATATGAATAATACAAATATGTTACCTACACCTATTGTATTTGGCATGATGTACATATTTACAGTCACTGAACACGTCCTGATTATTTGGATTCATTCACAGGTGGAGAAAGTTCCAGTGACAACAGGAGGCATGGTTGGATCTTCAAATTTGAGTCAAGACCTCTTATCCTGGTGCAAAGAAGTCACGAAGGGTTACCGTGGGGTCAAGGTGACCAACATGACAACATCGTGGAGAAATGGAATGGCTTTCTGCGCACTTGTTCATCGTTTTCATCCCGAGTTAATGTAGGTGTTCAGTAACGATCTCATGACTGAGAATGTGCAAGTGTATATTATGTACACCTAGCAATACGATGGTGTATATTTTACGTTTTATGTTATTCCACGACAAAAATTTCTGACATTGTATTGGAAATAAACTCAAAAAGTCGTGTATATTGCACAAAAAAGGAATAAATTGTACTTAGATTTGTATTTATGTCAGGTTTGTTCTTGATTTCGTTTTTAGAGACTTCAATAAGTTGTCTCCTCACGATATCAAAGGGAATTGCAAGGCAGCCTTCGATGCAGCTGAATCCCTGGGCATTCCGAAAGTTATTGAGCCGTCAGATATGATGTTATTGGCCGTCCCGGATAAGTTGGCTGTTATGACTTATTTATTTCAGCTCAGGTCCCATTTCACAGGTGAATTATTCCCACTTTCCAACATTTATGACTTTACTGGTTTGCTTCTCTATTTTTTTCTTCCATTTCCTATCTGCACTGTATTTATACATTTGGACGAGGAGTTTTTTTTTTACTGCAACTCTTGTGTATATGCAAAGGTTCACTTTGTCTATTACCTATTACCTTGAGTACCAACATACTTGAAGTACCTATGTATATATACACGGGGACAATCCTTTCCTTTTTATGAGCTTCTCTCTATGGAGCTGGCTTGTAAAGCTTTTTTCTCCTTTCCCTACAGTTTCTCTAAGAAATGCCATATTCTTTTGGTCGGTCGTATGCAAACTATGTTATGATTTTTTTCAGTAACTCCGGTAGACATGTAGTCATGTAGAGATAATGAAAATTCTGACATGCATGCTAATCACTGATTTGAAGCAGTTGACAGTGAGTTGAGCGTGTGAAATCCAGTTATTTTTATTATAGTGCGGAGTTTATTTTTGAGTGGAGTACCGGCATTTAATTGAAAAATGTGTAATGCTAACCGCAGGTGCATATTTTAAGTAGTCGTTGCTTTTCCAGACTTGAAATTGTTGATGTAATGATTATATTCTTGTGTGGTTCCAGGTTGTCAATTGGAAGTTCAGAATATTGGAGCCACGTCGTCGGAGTCGTCTTACATTGTGGGTCAGAACCAGAGAGATAATGATGAGGATAATGCACTGACCAAGAAAATATTTCAACAGGAAATTTTGAATTTGAAAAATAGTACGGATAATTATCGAAGCTCTAGTTCAAGCCGGGAGAGTAGTGTTGGATTGGATAACACAAACTCGAATAGTACAAACCGAAATCGTTTGATGAATAGCATGAGTAGTGGAGGGTTATACACAAATAAAAGTCAATATGAGGGTAACGAGAGCGGAAGCGGCAACGAGGCTCCTTCGAGAAGATCCGTTAGTCATAGTAATTCGACATCATCCGTTTTATCAACTATTGGGACGGGTTCAGCTTCGCCCGAGAAAAACGCCGGTACACCTATTTCCATACAAAACTTTTTGAACAAATTTAATTCCTCGGGGAATGATAAGAGGGATAAGGCATTGTCACCAACATCTGGAAAAAGTATTCTAGGTCGTCTCAATGAAATCAAAAACAATTTAGCCAACAACAATAGCAATAAGGTAGTAACAATATCACATACAATAACTTTCAATTGTATTTTATTTGCTTTTTTATTCTTTTGCACTTTGCCTGATCGTTTTGAAAACTTTATTCTCACTTTTAAATGGTATTTTTTCTGCAGACTGCCACTCAGTTTTCGCCAAGTGGAACGAAGCCTCCTTTAATGACCAGAAGACAGTATACCGACCCTCTTGGTTCTGACGAGGAAGATGAACCTGAAAAATCGGCGGGAAATAGAAGAAGCAGTGAACCAGTCACTCCTATCCATAAAGTACATACCTACTTCACTTTTCAGAAAATTACTGCATACATTTTACTATTGTTTCTGCAGAGTTGCGGATGTTATTTGCAGCAAAAATTTGAAATTTGTGAAAAAATATAATTATTATTCA
Organism: Ptenothrix huangshanensis; assembly: GCA_036851915.1. Classification (NCBI taxonomy): domain Eukaryota; kingdom Metazoa; phylum Arthropoda; class Collembola; order Symphypleona; family Dicyrtomidae; genus Ptenothrix; species Ptenothrix huangshanensis. The sequence goes on from JAAXYX010006071.1 coordinate 6,902, forward strand.
CGGATGATATTTTCTTTAAAAGGTTCAAGGCAATACGATCGGCGTTCCCGATCCAGATGCTCCAGGACTACTTGATCTATCCCCAACAAGAAAGGACAACCAAAATAACCAGCAAGTAATGCAAGATACATATTCTGAATATTTTATGCACATTATCCATTCTTCCCAACTGTTACAATTTGACAAGCACTTATTGAGAATTGTTTTTATAGTCTTCTCACTTCATATTTTTTTGCAGCAACGATTATTAGCTCGTCACGAGGAACTGCGAGAGAGAGCTCGTTTAATGCTGGAACACGCAAGAAGAGATAATTCTGCTAAAGGATCGCCTGCTTCAAAGCCAACAACGCCGGTGAGTATTAAAAAGTAGATTTGTAAAGTGTGGGCTGGTACGTGAAAATGTGTCTGCGATTAATATTTCACCTTTTAGTAAGTTTCCTTCCTGGGCGTCAAAGTTTGAGCTTTGGAGCTTTGCGTGTTTCTTATCAGAACCAAAAAAGGGCTAAAATAATTAAGTAAAACTTGGATTCGAAGTTGTTGTCTGTAGACTACGTTGAAGAAGAATAATAATAGAATTCAATTTAGAGAGATACTTGAGCCATTATTCCTTTCTCCTCTACCTATTATATTACACGACATGGAAATGGAATTGCCCCTGAGAGACAGTAGCTTACACAGTAGTTGAGTGCATTTGATTATTCATGAATTGCTTTCAGAATTTACAAGACGAGAAAGAAAGACAGCAACAACTAAGGGAAAGAGCACGTCGACTCATCGCTGACGCTCGTCATGGTGTTATTAGTCCCAGCAGGGAATTGTCAAGGTCAAGTAGTCGTTCTGGAAATGATTCTCCGTCTGGCACACCATCGTCCCAACGAAGTCTTGATAGTCCTGTTCGGTCGATCGTATCTGCTGATGCCAAAATTGTTTGTGATAATAGGAATAAGGTAGACATTAACACTTAATTTAAATAACCATAAAATGAATGATAACTTTCAGCTTTAGTGGACTATTTAGCTTTGCAAGTAATGAGGTGTAAAATTTGATCCATCAACACGTTCACGACTTTATTAAAACGTACAGGAATTGAATGGCAACGTATCCAGTCCAGTTACGAGTGAATCCAGCCAAGATGTTTTATCAGAGGACACATCCCATACTTCGGTGCTAACTGACGTAAATAATAAAAATATTCCATCCACAAAGAGTAATAATTCAAATACTAACACTCACAAGCTAAAATCCTTCCACACAATTCTGGAAAAATTATCCCCTGATCGTGAATTCCAGCCAAAAAATGTAAGTCTTTGTTTACAAATAATGCTACGTTTAAATAACTTACTATTGATGTTTTGCATTTTTCAATTTTCGCTTTAAAAATATTCCGACATTCGAATAATTGTACCCGATTCTAAACACATCAATTCTTGAAAAGGCAAAACTTGTAAGGTAATGTGTAAGAAATGACACGGCAAATTTAAAGAAGTCGTTAGCTACGATACTAGATTTACTTTTGACTCAAAGCGCTAGCATGTATCTTTAATTAAGATATAATTTAATTTTCGATTTAAATATCAAACGAAGGGAAACATTAATTGTAATACACTTGTAATTTTAATATGTACCCACAGATTGCACGAAGAACAAAATCCTACATACAAAACGAACTAGATGCATTAGAACGGGAACAGGAGCAAATAGATCAGCAAGCACGAGAACTGGAAAGCAGCCTCAGACCTATCATGAAAACTGGTAATTTATTACAATAATTCGTATTATTTTATTAATAAAGTTTATTAATGGAACTAATACCCTTTTATCATATAGTTAAGCACGTTCGAAATTGAAAGCATAAAATATCTTTATTATGAACCACATTCGTCATTTTTCTGCAGGAGAGAATCCAGAGGAAGAAGATGCTTTGATGTGCGAATGGTTTACGCTCGTGAATAAGAAAAATGCTCTAATTCGCCGACAGATGCAGCTGAATATCTTGTAAGAATTTTTCAATTTCATTTGTAAACTTGCTACCTGCCTTACCTAAAAAAATGTGGATAAATAAGCTAAAAGACATGTTTGCATTTTGCAATTGAGCAACTGGTACCTGTCACAATGGCATAATATTGAACCGTCTCCTAAATTAAAAAAAACGGGAATTTTTTGTCTCCCTCCATTTCGGTTAGAATGTGTATCCCTGGCTTTTGAACTAGTCTCCTGTGAAAGACGAAGTAGTCTCCTAATCGGGATCTATTTGTCTTCCGCATTTTTATTTAAAAAACTAGGGTTTGTTTTCATTGTCAATGGAGAATACATATTTAAATACATGCAAGTAAAGTAAGTAATACAAGTAACTTTGGCGAACAGCCATATTTAAAGTTATGTATGTTAACTTTTCAAATAGTATTAAAAATCAAGGTATTTTGAAAAATTTGAAAATTTTGGAAAATCGGGAGCATGCACATCTGCATGAGTTTAGTTCCTCCTCTACCTTTCGAATGACGCCTCCAAATACAATAGTTATATTTATTGCAATGCAAAAATTAATTTCTGTCCAAGGATATTATTTTGTTATGTGTAGGAGGCTTTAAATTCTAGGGAGGCACATTGTGTCCTCAAAGGAGGTGTTTCGGAGGCGGCATAATTCAGGAGACTACTACAATTTTTTTACTACAACTTTTTTGTTTAATTCCATGCCTATCCTAATAAGGCCCCACTGTTCAACATTGTAACTTCGTTTTTCTATTTTTTAACTGTAAAACATTCCTAACTTCTACTACTACTGGTTAGAATGTAATAGGTATATAAATTATTTATGGCATTATTTTGTAACTGTGTGGATAAAATTAAGGCTGGTTTTGAATTTGACTTAGTAGATTAGGTAGGTATCTACAATCTACAACAGTATTTCTTCCCTTCCCATTTAAAATTATAAAAGGTCGTACCCAGGTATCAAGATTCTTCTAGCTTTAGTTTTGCCATTTGGTTGGAAACACTAAGATATTTAGGGTAGGCAACTCAAAGATTGTTTTGATTTGTTGTTTGTACATCAAAAATTCGTTTTGAAACATTTAATATCCTCAAAACTCTTTGCCATCAAAATACGATTGCAAGATTTGAGAAGGGGTTTTTTAAATTATGAGGTTTCCTTCAGTTTGCAAGCTTCTGGTGTAAAAAAGCCGTAAATGAATACTAAATTCATAGCGTGCTTTAAAGTTTAAAATTAAAATAAAATTTAGATATTAGATTGTTCTT
>JAAXYX010006072.1:0-10152 GCA_036851915.1 Ptenothrix huangshanensis
ACATAACTTTCGACTCTATGACCTATATCTTTCTCCAGTAATCTTTCAAAATTCTCCAGGAATTACTTCCCAATACTGCGTAAAACATTTCTTTAGAACGGTATGTACAGGCGCGAATCCAGGGAGGTAGGGGGCTGTAGCCCCTCCATGACGATGAAATACGATGAGTTTTTAAACAATCAAAATTCACGTTCAAAATTTAAACTAGGTACATGCGCTTTTTTGATTTTTATACAAAAACAGATACAGATTTTCAAAATTTAAACAAAGATGGGTGCATTTTTTTGAAATGTACACAAAAACAGGTGCAGTTTTTTAAATTTACAGAAAAACAGATACAGTTTTCAAAAATTTTGGCAAAAATAGATGGACTTTTTTGAAGTTTACACTGGATATAATGAGGTTTTTTTCCAGAACTTTTTCTGGATCCGCCTCTGGGCATGTATATCTCCTAGTGAGTCCAACCAAAATTGCGGAAGAGTTTACTTTTTATATGCGAGCAGTTGGACTTGCAGTTAATTATGCTGTCTCCTAAAAACAGTAAATAATCGGTGAATAGTTGAGTGTCCAATGTGCATAGGTAAGATAATGCATCTAAACGAACAGTGACTGGAGATAGGAGCGAAGCAACAAGTACGAGAGTTATGAGATGATCTCTGTGTCAACTGCAAGCTGTAGCTCTGACTCTGCTTCATAACCATAAGTGCTGTTGATATTAAGCTTGGCGTGCGTGCTCGCTCTATGCGACCGTGCAACTTGCCTTGTTTCGTGAAATGGAAATCAAATAATTCCCACTCTCGGACAGCTACTGGTTAAGCTGTTGAGCACAGCACTGGCTAAGGATGTACTCACATCACAGTCGTACTCGTTCAAACACCACTGACTGAGCGAGGAGATTTAGCTGGAGCTGGAGCTGGAATAGAAATAGGAACTGGAAGCTTCACTTCATTCCATTTCATTGCAAAGGGCAAAAGAAAAGGGAGACATACCGATCGCGATCCTACAGCTACTATTCTACCAACTACAAACAAGTCAATTGGGCGTACGTGACGACGTGCTGGTCAAGAAAGCTCAGTTTCAAATTTAAATATTTATGAGATCCATTCCCTTGTATGTATTTCCACTTCCCTTCTTTTTCTCCATTCTCGTTTTATCTTTTCAAATTCAAAAGCATACCTAAACTACAATGCCATACATATAATTTTCCCCATGAATGGAATCCTATGTACGCACCTACATCTACAACTACAACTACAACCTGTTCAAGGAACAAAGTAAAACAAGTCCAAGTAGTAAGAAACAAATATCCACAACTTAGAATATACACAAAAAATTTAATACAGCCTTATACGTAACACTCTACCCTTTATTTTTATTTTTTCTAGAAAAAAATGAAACTCTTTTGTTACGCTTAGAATATGAATGCCAGCTAAAGATAAATTCCAAACCTTCCGTCAAGTACTAATATATAGTGCTAAAGTCGTAATGATAAGTAATGGAGACGAGTAAAAAAATCGAGAAAAAAAGATTGCTACTTACGACAACCCCGCTCATCCGATTGATCTGGACATTCTGATCTGAAATTACACCTCTGATTCTCAGGAATACACGTCCCATCTCCGCATTGAAACTCAGACGATGTGCAAGTAGGCTTGGCTAGAAATTGTGGGGAAAATCAATCAAAGTTGTTAAAATCTCCATCCTCCTTTCAACATCCACTCATCAATTCACAAGAAGATGATGATGATGACTTTACTGCGGAATACAGATACTCAATTCACAGCATCACAGCACAATGAAAAGACATTAGAGCATTCAACTCGACTACACAACATTCAACAATCCAACATTATCATCTCATCATTCATTATCATTAATTACCTATATTGGAAATGTAAAGGTTACCCCGTGTTCCCAAATAAGAAACCAAAACCAATTCATGAACAAGTATAATCCGTACATTTAAAAAGCCAATAATCTAAAGACAGTGTAAACGTACATGTAAATGTTAGTAAGAATAACAATTAACAATTAAAGCAGCCATAAATAACTATGCAGACAATCTTCATTAGCTTAACTTAATTTAATGACCTATTCATTTTTATCGTTTGCTGCATACATTGACTAGGTACATGCACCTTTTAACTCGAACACGATACTTAACTTATCCTCGACACTTATAGTCACTCTCCCACACTCACTTACCTTCGCATATTATTTCTGAATTATTGAACTGCTCACATGGCATCTTCACATACACTCATTAGCCTTTTACACACTCAAGTTACAAGCCCCAGAATAGGCGCATAAATCACTTGTAGGTACTTGTAATTTCAAAAATACGCATACAATTCTAATTGTACCCAACAATAGCATTACTTAGATAGGTACCTAGATCCATAATTCTTATAAAACCTTTTATATGCCATACGCAATGACTAAATGCGTAAACAGTAAACGGTAAGCTGGTGCTAGTGAACAGTCAACTATACTACGTAACTGGTCAACTGTTTCCAAGCAAAGCAATAAAGCAAGGCATTTTTTATAGCTGCGCATACATGACTTTAACCCCAGTCATGCCAGAGCACGACAAGGCCACGAATTTCGAGATGAAAGCTACTGTGGCCGACTGGAAGCACGACAACAACAACATTATGCATTTGTGTATAATTAATTATAATTTAATATAAGAACATTCAGAATATATGTGCATGTAGCAGGCGAAGGAGGCACTAGGCAGTAGCATTTTCATTAGCTGTTAATTTATATGTGTACCCCAACATATAATTAAATATATTATAGAAGAGCCAGTACATAGACACATTAGCCAAATAACTAGCATTTCGGCTCGGCGTATAGGTATTGTCTTCAACTGTTCAAAAAGGAACTGAACTAATATAATTATCCATTATTCAATATATACCTACGAGGATATACCAAATAGAAACCATCACCGCCACCGCCTCCGTCAGTGTACTAGTGCATTTTTTACAATATAATGAAAATACGATAAGAAGACATGAAAAGTGAGCCACTGCAAACCGCAAATGACTTCATGATCAGTTCATCATTTCTGATGACACGTACTCACATAATACACATGGACTACGTAGGTATCTAAAGAATGAAGAATGCGGACAACACAGAAGAAGGGTGCAGGCTGCGAGGATTCGATATATACTTGACATCGCATCTTCTAGGCCACACGAGTATAATTATGCACATCAAATTAACCTTTTCTACGAATATAAGAAGAATAGTCAAGTGAATACGACACAGTAGAGAGTAGAGTACCTATGTAATGCCATAAAAGAAAATTGGAGACTTATGGCAACAAGTAAAAAAGATGAGAATGTAGGAAGAGTGAATAGAGAAATGTATAGACCATAGTGGAGACGCAGTCAAAGTAAACAATGCTTTAACTTTATCTCGAACCACAACAACTCGACTGAACACCAAGTTAATACGCCAATAAATACGCACCCACATCATCATTCCAACATACATTTACGAACGTACTTACGTGAATGCTGATGCTACAGTGTGCGTGAGTGAGTGAGCTAATAGAAACAAAAATGTCAAGATTTTGAAAGACAAGAACCAACCAAGAAATCGTGAAGGTGGTCCGATAATGATTATTACATTAAGAAATTGAACAGGACCATGGACCATCACCATCACCCCAACGTTATCGAAAGTCAAGTATCAAATCTATACAGTGATAGCTGATAGTTCGAACAGCTTAGAGAGTTGGTCACGAGGAGATACGAAGACAAAACAAAATATGTAAGACGAAACCCAAATGTAGTATCTACAGAGTATTACAGTACCCACAGCACAATAGAGAAGTGCGTGTGCTCATGTTAATTCATTTTTCTTTTTTAATTATAGTATCTATACGCACTTTCACGATACAAAATATTAGAAAATAGGCTTTCTTCAACAAGAATTGTGCCAAGATAAAGTAGGTAGATTTAGACTGGTAGTATATAACCATCAGAGAACCAAGAGAACGTACAGGAAGAAGAGTAACGATAATGAAATAATGAAGAGTAAACGACACCGAAGAGTGAAACGAACAGATTACGAATTAATTCCAAAGGAAACGAACATAATTATTCTAGGACGAAAAGTAAACTACTCCCCAACTTAGTAACATGTTATTAACATGAACGCCGTATTATCTGTTTGATTTTTGAATTGTTCAACTTACAAGTACAATTTCTCTCGTCACTTCCATCTTGACAATTACTAATTTTGTCACATTTCTGAGAGAGAGGTATGCAGAAGCCGTTGCCACACTCAAATTGGGTGCTATTGTTACATGCTGTACGTCAAGAAGCCAACATTCAATAGAATCGTAGTTTTTCGAAGTAAACATTTTGTGTTTTCAAGGGTATTTTGATTTTCATCCAGGAAGCAAGGAAGATAGTAGATTATTCCAATGTATTCACATTTCGATTTCAGTCAAGTGCGTAGATGTAGATTGGAAGTGAACATTTTGCAAGGAGTCAAATGCCAAATCAGCCAAATCATTCATAGCCATAGCCATTCGTATTTTGCATTCACAAGTCAAACATTAAATTCATCAATTAGATTCAATATTTCCACAATCATTTGTCAAATTCAAAATCTCTACACAAAATAAGAAGGTGTATAGAGGTTGCAGGCGGGATAATAATCTAATCCACAGACACATATCGACAGACAGCGCTGGTACAGAGTACTGTACACATAGTCAAATAGAAAGTTACCATATCAAACTAACTAGTAACACGAAAAGCCAAATAATGGTATAATTATGACCGTTTTTAAAAGAAATATGGACATCACATTGGAATTGGATCATTGAATGAGGATCAAATCAAAGATCTGAAGCCGGACAAACACATCACAAGAAACAATTCATTAACTATCATCATGCAATAAACTTGGTTACTTCACGTACCCACATAATCCACTTGTCAACCCTATAAACGCATAATTATATAGAAGTCAAGTCATGCAAAACGACAGTAACACACATTTTCTACATTCTCCTACAGTTTAGTACGAAATGCAACTAGTATGTGAAATCAGAAATCGTTAATTACTTGTAACGAGTACACAAGAGTTTCCAAATCTCGTCATTTCAGTCAACTAACAGAAAACATCAAGGAACCACCATACTAGTCTAATTAAATTATTCAACGAGTAACAAATGTGTGGAGACCAAGGCCGATTTTTGGGGACAAGTTACGTTTGGACATGGCACCTACCTACATAAATACATCAGTGCCCGGACGAAACCGATAATAAATTCAAGACAAAAAGCTGTTGAAACATGTTTTTCATTTCAGCCTCTTAATTAGTGGCATATTTAGTTTATGTTGACGTTTATAACCATCAGAACTGGCGAAGATATTTACTTGACAATTATTGTCCACTAGCTGTAAAAAATCTCAATCCATTTTCCAAATAAGTCGCAGTCAAAAGCCAGATTCAAAGTCAGAACCAAAGAAGAAGGATTCTAGAACCAGTCGGTATAAAATTGTAAAAACTTGAATTGAAATATCACTGAATAATGATACAGCTGTGTAAATTCATTATAATACCATCATTCTTGGGGGAAATTAAAAAAATCAACGTTGCATAAATAATTCATTACATTTTGGTAAAAATGGAATGAAGATGAAATGTATAAATCCGGCCATGTCTCTTGACTGTTCCTGCCCCTCCGGACTCTGGCTAGTAAAGAACTACAAGTTATAAGACATTAGCACGTTAGACATTAGAGGACGAAGAGAAGAATAAATGATAAAGATCAAGACTGACCCTTGACACCGACTAGCATCTAATTATTATTTAGTTCTCTACTGACATCACCACGCTTAATTACACTTTATGAGAAACAACTTTACAATGACCACAGGATTAACAGTCAGCAGTTGACAACAATGTAAATAGTCAATATAAATGGGTACTATAGATAGTAACCACATAAGTTGAAGCGGACAGAATGCCATAAATATTATGACGTAATCCGCAACTTGGAAAAAACACAGATTTAATGAGGAGAGTCAACAGTTCGAAAGAGTGACAGCCAGACAGTGTGACATTTATTACAATATTACAATTTTACACAATTAGCTACACTAGATGAATACGAAGACGAACATCTGCTGACTTATTTATTACTAGACTATCAACATCAACTATGGGCGGGGATAAGCGCAAAAGTTATAAAAAAAATGTCGGGATTTAAAAAGTGAGTGAGCGTGATGAATATTGAAGACGGATTAAAAAAAAACAAAAAATTGAAAGTGAAAAATAAAACAGATTTTTTTTTGGAAAAAGGAGTAAAAGTCGATGAACGAGAACGAAGTGACTCACGGCAATTAATCTCGTCACTGCTATCTTCTGAACCACAGTCATAAGCCCCATTACATCGTCCACGCAAATCTATACATTTGCCACTTCGACCACAACGAAACTCGATTGCTGTACAATTATTGTCTGTGAATAAGTCAAGTAAGTAAATAAAAGTAAATACAGGTAAATCATGAGTAGTGTGTGATAAAGCTTATGGACACGGACTTGACGAAGAGGAACCATTGCATTGCTCGTTCGAGATGCAAGATCGAACGCCAAACGCGAAAGAACGTGAAGCAACGCCTCATCTCAAATTGCAAACACGTTCTCGAATCATTCTACAAATCATCTACCGTCTGCGTGAAGTGAGTGAAGACGTAAACTAATAGTTTAATACCTAACCTAGCACGATCAATTATGAAGATTTCTATTGACAATTGATCTTTCACCTGCGTAATCACCAGGACCAACCATAACCACTAACTGCAGTCCGGTGGAACCCACATCTTCACCAACAAACCACAAGAACCACACTCAGTTCCACAATTCATTGGCCCAGCCAACCTGTCCACCTCTTTCTCTTTTAAACCTCGTCCACTCTCTTCCCCACTTCTCTTCATATTTTGATGTAAATTGTGAATTCAAATGACTCATTAGACTTGTAAATGAACTAGCTGACTAATCACAATCAAAGTTTATTGTTAGCCACTTAATTGTTTCATCCCATCCCGTCTACGTCCACCGTACCGTCTAGTCTAGTCTACTCCTCTCCCATCTTCTCTGTAGATCCCATCTCCCGGCCCGGCTATCCTATATCCCCTACTTACCTATTTATTCCTATATGTTTGTACTTATTAGAGATCCTTCCTTGATCCCAAACTACTTGAGGATTACCTATACTACTGCTACCATCCCTCCATCTGCATCTGTCTGTCTGTCTGTCTGCCTACTGCGTGCACTCAACCGGCCCATAAAAAAGTGATAAAGTTATTCATGAAAATTGAGTACATATCCATTTGGACAGAATTAAGATAATCATAAAGATAAAAGCTACAGGATTAGTTTTGCTTTGCTTTTCTTTCACACATTTTTACCCAGTCATTGCGTATCTGTTCTCTCTCTCCTATCCCATTGTCAGATTGATCATCACCATGAGATGAAGACGAAGAGAAGTAGAAGATCAAATCGCTCCTTACATCATCACATCACCATTTATCTATACCCCCGTACCTGCGTGCTTATCCATCCAAACCAGATGAACATCCAAGTATGAAAACAGTACGACTACCTACATATTTGTACATAGACACTCAAGAGTCAAAGTTCTTGGGACAATTAACCGAACGCAAAGACCAGCGTGGACGTGGACGTAGACGTGTTTCGAAATCCAGCAAACCCTCGACGTTGAATTCAAATCAAGTACGACGCATCGATCATCATAAGTCTTGTCATAATTCCTACATTATTTTTAGAATTCACAACACATGATTATGATGCTGATTTCGATTGTAATCTAAGAATTATGTACAATTTTATTTTGATGGCAATTAGCTCCATGGGCCTTGATCCTTCTGCCTACTACAAAGTGATATGTACCCCGAATTACCATTCGATTATGGGGAGTGACGGAATCGTCTAGGAATTACATTACACTGCTTCACATTACAACATTACAATTCAACATTAGGAGTCTACTGTCTGCATTGCATATTTATACAACAATACAACTGCAGCCTGGACTGGAATAGTATGGACTAGACTGGACTGGACTGGACTGACTAGTTATTTCGAGTGCAAGACGAAAACGACTACTGCAAATCGCTAAACAGATACATACCTACATTCTACGCTTCTCCTGTCTCGTTTTACCTTCCCTTGTCTTACCTTACCTCCCATTACCTTGTTGTCCAGTTCACACATTTCCACCACCACCAAAATATCCTCAAAAAATCCAGTTTGTCAAGAATTCAAGAAATTGCGATTTTTTCTCACTAAGACTTCTAAGGACTAAGTATAGATGACAGAGATAAAACTAACATTGTGAGACAAATAATTTGCGAGATGAATGGAATCTAATTAATTATAATGCGTACTCAGTTTTTCAACGGGGTGAAGTGCAAATGTCTCATGTCTCTCTTGTCTATCTGTGGGAAGTCGAATGAAACATTTCAAACTCGGCTGAACTCAACAGGTATCAAGATGGAGATCGAGATCAAAGATTCTTTGTCAGTGTCTGTTTGGTGGAGCTATCATGTATCGAAGCGAAGATTGCGTCAAATACAAATGCTAATGCTAAAATGTTAATGTAACTGCAGCATGCAAGCAGTATAGTGCAATAATGATAGAATAAGATGCACCCCAGAATGCAAAATGCATACATCAACATCACCATCAACTTCCCACACATGACTGGGAAGAGAATACCGGAGTTACAAGACTTTCAAGAGTATCATCCATTTAATGTAAATTAATTTTCTTGTGATTCAAATTCCCAACTGACATGACATGGGATCATAAATCAAACAGCCAAAGCAAACCCAACTAACGACCATATATATCAAATTTATCATTACTCATTACAGTCATCATTACACTTTAGTTTCTTGCTTTTTTATGAATGATATTGTCTGCGTATAGTAGTGAGTGATACGATAGGAATTGGATACCTTGATGTGTATCACTGTTGTTTATACTATTAAAAAATTGCATTTTTATTTGGAATTATTCCAGACCAATCTTTATCGTTCTACAGATACTGTCCTGCCCTGTCTTCTCTTTCTTGTCTTGTCTTGTCTTGTTTTGTCATGTCCTGCTCAAGTTCCACACGAGGACGCTGACGAGGACAAGAAAAGAACGTACCATGTTATTAACTCCTATTAGTATCTCCTAGAGTCTGTAATTGGTATTACCTGTATTTGTTCCTGTACCATATTTTTCCCTCATTTCTCAATTTGTTCCATGTTGACTAGTCAAAGTATTAGTTATTCATTTTACCATAGAATTACTAATAGAATATAAAAATTCCTTTCCCTTATAAATCCTAATTGTAGTCATAAACATGAATTGAGGATTGTAATCGTAAATCATGGATATGGAGCTAAGTAACAAAGGATACATAGTAGAGCTGCAGGGCTATTACTGCCACATGCTAATGATCACCATTAATTTATAGTAAATGAGGAATCTACAAACTACGAACTACACAGCAAGGAACAGACAACGACATCACGAAGTAACGAGAACTGAGAACTTAAAAACTAACAAGTGAGGCTAAAACCATAACGAGCAAATCATCATCATTCCAACTACGACTCCGAGTTGGAGTTGAAGTTGTTGGAGCTGGCGTCGACAAACAATCAAGTGCGGACTATGATATACATAATGCTGACTGGAAAACGGCAATAATTATATAATTGAAGTGGTAGACACTCACGGGAACAGTATTTCTCATCGGATCTATCATTGAGACAGTCCACATTTCCATCACACAATAAATCCCGTGGAATGCAGTCACCCGAATCACACTCCCACTCGAAGGGCAAACATTCTGGTGAGAGAATCGTCACCACGTCGTTAGCGTTGTCGTTATGTACGTCATCATTACCATCACCATTCCCATCAACATCATTTCCCAGTTTTTAACGCAGTTTTTTTTGTTAATTTCCGTAATTTGTTTCCGAGCAGCATTGAAAGAGAAAATTAGAATCCACACAATCATAAATTACTTATTATATATGTAAGTAGGTACATGATTATCTTTCCTTTGTTCACAGTGAGCTCAATCCAGTGCAAGAAAGAACA
>JAAXYX010006073.1:0-10150 GCA_036851915.1 Ptenothrix huangshanensis
CCACTGTAAAACCCCCTCCAAGTTTCAAAATCCCTTTTTTTCGCTACCATGAGTCAAAGTAGACACAAACGAACGTGCTTACCAATTTTTATAAATTTCCGACACATTTCATTTTTTTTTAGGTGAAACCTCAAATTGTTGTTCATATGTAAATTGAAACACCAACTATGTTAAATTCTATGCCTGCAACACACAAATTGGCATATGTTGTCTTTTTTTCCAAATGCCACTTGTGCTACTGATGTTATGGCTATGTTTGTGGTACCTATAGTCTCTTCCGTTGCAACTAACCAGCTTGCCTATTGTTTAAGCAATACACAAATCCCCGTAACCGTATCATGCTGCCATCGATGTCAACATGAGCATCTCACATTTTGATTCCGCACTCAGTTTACTAAGCAATACTCAATACATGGAAAATCGGAGTATGGATGATGGGTGGAATGGTAATGATGACGGTCGACCACATTGAGTACAGGCATCACAAACTTGAACCCATTTAAGTAATACAGTTAGAGCTATCACTCGCAAGGAGAATAAGCCCATACCACACGGGTCATTACCACAGACATCGTCATCACTCTCAGATGAACCATGTCCATGGCAAATAAAAGTAATATAAAGCTGGCTAATGCAGTAATCCAACATTTATTACATGACAGGATTTCAAATATAAAATCACACACACCTCAATTTTAATTAGCATTGCTAAATATACAATGGGTTATTGGACGCCCCATCGTGGTTCCTCTAGTGGGGATACGTTTTCCACATTATTGTGAAGGGTACATACTTACATTGGGAATTGAATTTGATGGAAAGCTGATGGTTGAATTCTGATCTGAAGGATGTGTCATATAGTGGCCGTCTCCATGTAGCTCTAGGTCAAGTGACATTGAAGGGATTTGGAAATGCCAAGACAATAGTTAGCGTACTCTTGGAAAGAGCAGCCTGTGATGTAGCCAAGGAGTCCTTACACGAGACCAAGTCTTGGCTCGTGGCTGTTAAATGTATGACGATGACGGGTTGTTTGGATGTGATGTGTGTTTCGGGATGTATTATGGAATTGGGGAAGTGTGTCTTTATGGTATTTTGTGGCGATGGTGACAGTGAGTGGTGGACTGGAGTTGGAGAAGATTGGAGATTCACAGAGCATGGCTACTGGTCTACTCCTCGCCTAGCCCGTGACTATTGTCCCTTTTTGTGTGTGTTGCGAGGACTACTCTAGAGTGTAGAATGAAAGAGAACTAGTAAATAGACTCGTGGCAGTGGCTCAGTTGGTGCCAATGCTAGAGCAGAGTTTGCCAAGGGAAGAGAAACGGAGAAAGAGAAAGAGGGATTTATAATGTTGGGCTGGATATGCTGGTTGGGAATGGTGATGCGTGGTGGTAGGTGTAGGGAAAGAGCTGAGGGTAGACGTGGATAGCGTCGTTGAACAACCAAAATAGGGTAAGTGCAGTAGGTCCCTGAAGCAGAATGCTAATGTTGTTGCTACACGCTAAGCATTGACTATACTGAGTACGGGGCAGACCAGAGTTAAGATATTTTGATGGTTAAGGACGATATGGAGGTCTGTGTTGGGGAGTAGTGACTGGTTATTTAGCTTCGTACTTGATGGGATGGATGTTTGTGCACTCTCGTCACTTGATCAGTGCTGTGTTGTGGATGTGGACTTGAATTTTGGAGGATTGTGAGTTTGGATCGTGGATGTGGAATGCTCGTGGACTGTGGATGTGGATGTGGGAGATGATGTGAGTGAGTGAAGGAAGAAGGAGAAGCGAAATCTACTCAGCTGAGCTTGCACTTCGTTCCTTTTCACGTATTCCAAATTCCAATTCCAATTACTTTACCATTTACCATTTACTACCTTACTTACTACAACTACTATCAATATCAACACGAGAAGATGGCTACGGTGGACGTGGGGTGAGTTCAATCCACATTTTATTAAGTATTATAACACCACACTACTTTTTACCCACAATTCCTTCATTTACCACCACTTCCCGTGTCCAGTCCTGGCTCCTGGCTCTTCAACGTCCACTGATCCACCCGATCCTCCAGGGCCAGTCTCCAGTTCATATCCCAATCCCAATACCAAGTGGTGAAGGAGGAGTAGCCTTCGCCTCTCCTTCTCCTTCTCCTTCTCATCCCAATCATCTTTCTTATTTTTATTTATCCAATTGCCAAAATAACCTCGTCAAATCAATTAGGTACTCACTTCTATTATTTATTCTTCAAAAGCAGATAACCGTTTACTAACTATACTTCGTCCTCAATTCTGTTTTACTCCCTACTCTCTTATCATCACCATTACCAATTACTCTGCAAACCTACAAATAAAGGTCTTGTTTTCCGAACTATCTTTTGAATTTTGAAGGATTGTACAATAATATTATTCTCATTTACGAAACTTTGTGTTTACTTGTTGTCAAGCTTGGGACTTACAAGCTTTTTGTTTCCACATCCAAACTCGCTCATTCTTGATCTGAAATCGTGAATGTAAAATTTGAATGAATTTGAGTGTTAGGAAATGGATACATTCGTCGTTTGTGGTTCGTCATTCGTGGTTGGGGTCATTCATCATTGGTGAATCCTCCTTTTGTGCTAATCGTTGTGTGGTAGGACAAGTTGTAGTGTAAATGTGTAGTCGTAGTCTCGTCTCATCTCGTGACAAATCAGATAGAAGTCGATGTACAGGAATAGGAATATATGAACACGTCAACAGAACAGAGTGGAACCGTGAATACTATACGGTATTAAATACCTATATGTCATACGTAAGTAGAATATATATGTTGAGGAGTGCGTAACAGTCATTGTGATTCAATTTAAATGTTTGCTCGGTATTGGAATTGCTAGTTTGTAGACGTTTGATATTGTTGATTGTTGTGGATTAGGGGTGTTCACAATAATATTATTCTAGACGAGTACTGCTAGAGTAACAACAATAAAATAACATTATTTCTCTTTTTCTCGTCAAAGTTACTAATATCAAACGAATTCAGGTTGTAGCATTACGAACATGACACAGGAATTCTTGTTCCAAGTTTCCAAGATCTATCAATCATTTCGCGAAATAGCTCCAAACCGTACAGTGTAGTGGAAGTAGAATTCTACTATAGGTACCAGATGATGTGCAGTGTGCAGTATGTATTGACCATTCAACGTTGAACGTTGTCTTTGGGTATGTATAGTATAGAGAAAGAGTCTAGTTTTGAAACGTAGATTCGATGTGTGTATTTTACCTCTATGTATGTGCACTGTGCACTGTACTATAACATGACTTAAACTGTATTTATGTATTCATTTTTCCCATCTAGTCTAGAATCAATACGTTTTGAGATAAGGACTTGATGCAGTCAATAACTATCCATCATTTCTTGCTCGTGAAAAAGTTCAATTGTGATAAGGCAAATCCTGTGTAAAGTATGAATGACGAAGTTTCTATGAAAAACTACAACTTAATCTCCAACGTTTACAGAATGTGCTGTACGTTTAAGAATTCACGATATACGGATCTACCTGGTTTTCTGTAGCCAGTCCAAGACAGACCAGACCAGATCACGACATAAATAATGATAAGTCCCAGGTCAATTTTCAGTTCCCACTGAAGGCTTAATTAAAGTGATTGTGTCGGATGTATTTAGTTCAGACTTGTTTCAGCTGTGTGCAGCATAGCTTCCTTGTGTTTAGTTTAGTTTGGTTTGGTGCACCCACAGCTCCACATTACGCTTCCATCACCGCGTCCAATAGTTATTTTCAAGTTTCAACTTTGATACGGAAAATTGTACCCGGCAATTACGCTTAATATCTTGGTGGTCGCCTGAGATCGGGATCGGAGAAGTAGAAACAAACCATTCGGTTCTGGTTTTACTTCCACAGACTGTCAGCACCTATTCAAAAATAGAAAATTCAGGAAACTGGAGCAGCTTCAACGTCAAATGTGTGAATAATCTTTTGAATACATTATAATAGTGTACAGCGGATTGGATTACGCTGAATAATTCAGAAAAAGTACATCGATCTTGAACGCGGGCAAAATCAATACCTAAGTTTCTTGGGATTGTCGTTGTCGAGTTGACTGCAGCATTCCCTTTGTACTGGCCTACATCCTGTTATAAATTGTTATTTCATTAAAACTTCAGATGTTGTAACAATATGCTACTAGCAGGAGCCGGCAGGACAAACATACCTGCTTGCGGTTAAAGTCAACGTTGATAAAATTAAATTTCAATTTCATTATTATCTATCTATGTACATTTTGGTTCAGATTTAGTTCTCAGTATTTATTTTTCACGCAAGTTACTCGTACTCGTTTCGAATATGAACTTTGAAATAGGTACTAATAGGTTATGAAAAAGGAATCGTCAATGCCCTAAAATAACCATTGTCAGGGTATGTTCATTCAATATGTCTTAATAGTCACAATTGTCTCTTCTGCGTACGCGTGCGATGAGGCCTAATCTTGTATGTACATCGTCATCATCTTTTCCTCTCCCAACGGTTACTCTCCTATTCGAATACTTGGCTAACTTTTTAAGTCGAAAATCTTGACGCGTCCGTTCTGACACCGAAAACGGTTGTACCTTGTACCGGCTCCCGTTTCTTTCCTGCCTCTTCGGTTTTCATTTAAGGATTGTGAGGCACTGGACAACTGCTGCTGCTTTGACATAACAAAATCGTCCAAGGTACTTTGTGTGGGCCTTAAGTGCTTGTGCAGAAAGGGTAGATAGAGAAACGAATCGTTCGCCTCCTTTTCGCATTGTTGGTCAGTCTTACACGAAGGAGTGCCGTATTCCAATACCTTGATGCATGCATATGTAGAACGTACCTACCAAAACTTCTGTGAAACTAATACTGGCAAAATCTTGCTGCTGGTGCATTTTTGCCATAATTTCGTGATAACTATACTTTGCACACGCCTATGCAGATACAGTGCCCGAAAACGAATCTGTTCTTTTGCCAGTGCGCTCTCACTAGAAAAACAACATGAACATGCTGATTTGTGTGAACTTCTTAGGATTGTACAAATAATTACATCTAATTGTAAGCCCCGTGGGATGGAAATGAAGAAAGAGTACGAAAATTAGAATGGGGTTTCTATTCATATGGAGATTGTCACAAGGTTTAATGTAACTATGGTTACAGATTAAATTTTAAAGTGATAAAGACAAAGTAAAGGTCAAATCTTGATTTAGAGTTTAGGCTAGAAGTAGGAAGGTTAGGATGGCACAGATGATCATACAAGCGATGCCACTGTTGCTATTGTATAAATTCAAAGCCAAGGTAACTTTCAAGCACTCTGACCCAAAGTGTCCTCTAGGGTCAGATGTCTGCTTATGCATATATATTCTTATATAGGATCAAAACTGATTTGGTGAAGGTTGTTAGATTTCTGAAAGGATCTAAATTGGGTTTGAAAAATCCTTGAGACTTAATGCAATGCTATTGTTGTCTTTGTCTACTCAGTGTTAGAAGCAAAGTGAGCAGAGGCGGATTCTAATTTCCATACACATGCACTGAAAATGATACAGTACTAGATCGCTACCAGGTACTAAGGAATTGCCTTAGGCAAACGTTTCTCCACGTCTAGAGTGAAGTGGATTTTAAGTTTTTGCTTTTGCGTTAAGGTTTTTCTGTTCTAGATCTGGATTTCTCTCGTCCTTCATGCATAACCTCAAGGGACGAGCTGGTTACTGGTTCTGGTTACTTTTCCATCCAAGCCAGTGAAATTGTTTTAACAAAGGCATGCTATTTACTCTTCTTGCAGTGTCAGATATCGTGTAGGTACAAGTTAGCATTTATGGTTATGATTGTGGCTATCAGATTGATGGGAATGAGAACAAAATGTTCTTTATACATTCAGACAACATACACCTTGTTGCGTTAACTCTGTTCCAAGTTTAGTTGACAACACAAGCAAAATTACAATTACAACATCCAACTGATGATGATGAACTGACGAAACATTTCTGCTCGTACGCTTTATCGTCAGTAAATGTTTGTTGAATTTTCCTTATTGCCAATCTTCTAACGTGCGGTTACTAACATAAATTTCAAGTTCATTATTTCCTTCTTCGTTTTACCACTTGATGCATTCTCCTCTGAATAAATACATTCTTGTCAACGGAGATCCTCAAGTTTTTTCATTGATGGCTGAGATTGAAGTCCATCTTATAATAAAAAAAATATAAATTACGCAACTGCAGGCAATGGGTTGTTGTAAAAATCAGCAATTGAGTTGTTCACCTTTTCTTCTATAGGCGCTAATGGAAGTACATGTGTAGAGTTTAATCTTAAATCCGATGGATATGTTGTGAAATCTATAATCTAGACAACCAATACTATTAGGTATTTATACGTATACCAAAACTAAAGAATCCTTTATCAGTTCCGACTATAGGTTTTGTTGTGCTATGAGGAAGAGTCATGAGTAGAAAATATACTAGATAACCAACGATAAGTATCAATTGATTTTTACTGTTAGATTTGGGTTCCAATAAGTAGCCTAGCGGGTTGTTCTGGTCAACTATCGGTCCGTATTCGTAAGTCGTGTAGAAATTAGGTTGTATTATTTGAGTAAGGTTGGCCGTGCATAGCTGGAAAATTACGTAGTTCTTTAAATATGATTCATTCTGTTCCAATGATATTTTCAATAGCAGTGGCAATAAGGGAATCTACATCGATTGTAATTTGGTTTACTTACGTGAGGTCTGGCGAGGGTAAATCTATTGCTGTTGTTAGGATCACGGTCATAATTTAAGATATCGATTTTGAAAAATGATATTTGCTAACGAAAGTTTATTTTATTCTAGCCGTCTGGTGGAAGATAAAGAAATGTCATCAAACGTAACTACATCCTCAGCGTCAGAAGGACGGAAAACTCGAGGAGGAAGCTTAGCGAAAATTGTTTCTAACGCTATAGCGGAAATTGAAATGCATAGCCATGATTTGGGGACGATCATCGCGGATGCTCGTAAAGCCGCGCTAGAAGCCCACTTGAGGTACTAATACTAACCTACTGTGTATAAAATCTTCTTCGAGAAAATTCTTCGTTCTATCTTCTCTTTTTCTGGAATTATATTTCTTACACAACATAGCTATATGGTTGCAGACTCAGTGAGATACGTAGTTAATTTTGCTTTCAAACTATTCGTGGTGCAAGTAATTATATTTACCATGGGCTACTAATCTACTATTATTAAAACTGTGTGCATGAATTACTGTAATACTTTTCCAACTAGTTTGAAACAACAAACGGAAACGGATTCTTGACGTTTGACGTTTGAATGGGCCTGGGTAAACAGTGGAGAGATTAGAAAGCTCAGCTTGTTCGTTATCTAATTACTCGAGTAACACTTCCAGCTTTATTCCAGTCATGCTGAAAAGGAAGCTACGTGCAAGAATGTGTAGACGATAACTATACAAAAACAAATGAAGTGCTTTTTGGCAAAAGGGACTGAGTCCAAAAAGAGTGATTTGACTGGAGAACCAAAAATCTATCGACGGATTTGTCTCGTTTTATTAGTAACGAAAATTTTCTTTTTAGTGAATTCAAAAAAAAATGCAATGCGTTAATATTTAAGCAAATTTTACCGTATACGGTTCGATTTCACTAATAGGTAATAGTATTCTACCCAAACAAGGGACTGTTTGTCCCTTTTGGTAAACAACTCTTCGAATGTTTTTATGACTAACCAAGGGTATCTAAGTTTCTTCAACTCAGCGAGCTAACATATGTACGAACATTTAGTAATTTAGTATTCAAATTACTTATCTTTAAAATCACACGTGGTTTACATTTTTACAAATTAATAGTTCATCGAGCACAGTTACATTTTATTTTAATATGATTGTGGCACCAGTCTTCTTAACCAAGTACAGCTTTGCTGTGACTGTAATCGTGATGGGGTAAAGCCAGTGTCAGTGTGGGATTCACTTTCCTATTACTTTATTTATTTTGTAGTACCTGTTTGTATGAACTGTCAACTGAAAAGGAAATATTGTTTGCATTACACTACGTAAATGCATACAAGATGGGTGGGTGTCGGTATGCTGTTGCCGTCACTTTTAATATGAAGTTGCTCAAACCTACAGCAATGGTTCGGTTCGGATGATTGATGTTTGTAACCCGGACTACTACCATCGATCATTATCAGTCCTCTGTTTAAAATTTGCACAATGTATGTCCTTGTATCTTAAACCTCCAATATTTGACATTGGTGCTATATGGTATTCGGACATCAAGTAAGGCACAGTAATCTACTAAAAGCAAGATAATGCTCGAGAAAATTTAAAATTACTCCATTGTACCAATTCTTAAAGCTTCTCAATCTCAAACTGAAACAGTGTTGTCTTTGGGGAGTGACATGTCACATTGTAGAGAAAACACTTTAGGTCTATGTTGCACAACTACAGTAGCCGAGTAGCCTCAAGACAGTAGGTATACAAGACAAAATATTTTTAACTCTCAACTCTAGCCTCGTGTAGCGTGTGTCAGTACTGACAATGGTAATGCTGGTACTGCGACTTGTAATATTTATTACTGGTACTTCGAAAATATTTTTTAAAAGCTTCCATTATTTTCTGTTTTTGAAAAGCGAATGGTTCCTGCACGCCGTTATGAAGCTTAAGTAGTAGGTACCTTTTGACTAATAACAAGATACGCTAGGGTATCAAAAGCACGCGGACATTGATATTGATGATTGGCGATATTCTTTAACTTCCTCATCTAACAATCCCTTCGTTAATGACAGTGACCATACCGCACTGAGAGATAGTTATGTGTGCAATTATTGCATATGCCACGAGGAGAATAATGACTTACCTGGTAATTATGTAATAAATGATAGGTTTCCGTGGAGCACACAGCGGTTTCCAAATTTTCTGGAACTGTAATCCCTCCTATGTGTTGTGCGTGAAGGTCAGGTCATGGAATACGAGGACTAATGGGGAATTTACGGTTTAACCACAGAAAGTGGCGTCGTGTATTTATATTGGATTTCATTATTACGTGAATGGCCTTTGACAAAGGTTCGCAATTTCTATCGCGTGTTGTCGATCGTTTGCCTTGTCGTTTCAAAATCCACGGTTTCCATTTCTGTAATTCTGTTATCTGTTAAAGATTCTTTGACTGTGGGTTGAAGGGATGCAATTTAGGCTGTTGTTCGTCGGGGGTGGGAGCAGAAAGAGCGGCTCGCTATTCAAAAAACCTACGACTATGGTACGTGCTTCAACATTTGCATAAATAGTAACTCTGGCAGCGGCAGCGAATAGAAATCAACGGGGAAGTGAAACAATGATTGTACGTGTGAGACGACAATCCGAGTATTCCGAGTCCGTAGAATTCATTATTCATACTTCCATCTTCCATGCTCCAGCTTCGGCGTGATTCCATCTCGTAATTGGCATGATTAATTCTTCAATCGTATTTGTTACTTCCAACCGACGTAGTTGTTAGTCATAGCGTGTTAGTTCATTTGTCATTTGTAAGTTAGTATTCTTTCCATCCAAACTTCCTCAACTGCATTGTCCTAAATGCATTAACTTGTTTTCTTTCTCCTGGCTTTTGGTGAGTCATTTATAGTTACTTTGTTGTGTTAAAACAGCCTGGGCCTTACCGCTTGCTGGTGGTAAATATTTTAACCTTAAGCAAAGCCCGTAGTTAGTAAGGGAGTATGGGTGGTACGCTACGCACAAATGACGCCTTATTAGACCACTAGTAACAGTAACTAGAATGTGTCCATCAAAATAAAAATAACCACCACTGCAAACAACAGATGATAAGTGAAGTGGTATTATGTAACAACCGATATTTAAAGTCGTCAAATAGGGGGTCACAAAATGTTCAAAAACGTAACTGAACGTTCAACATTGGTGAAGTTGTAACTTTGTTGTATGTTGGCTGTGCTACTAATTCTGAATTTGACTTCGTCATTTGTAGGATTAGGGGATAGGAACCAGTCATGGTCATGGTTAATCTTTTTTGTTTATCTTCGGTGGTCAGACATCGGTTGTCAGTTGGTTTGACTGTATTCAGTCAGGAAGATGTTAAGGTTTTAAGTCATCCGATGACACAATCGTGTCATCGGCCGATGACACAATTGTGTCATCCGGTGGCACAATTGAGACACCCGATGACTTAATT
>JAAXYX010006074.1:0-10150 GCA_036851915.1 Ptenothrix huangshanensis
ATAAAATTTGCTATAAACTAAGCATTTATTCAGTTGGCTTTAGTGTATGTTGTACAAGTTTAGCTTGGAAATGCGCCGCACATACGTAGTCACGTAGACTTTTGGCAACCGGGTGTAATTTCTGTCTACCCCATTCAAAACTGACATGTCAAATGCTAACAAATTCCTACCCAACAATTATTTACCCATTTTTAAGATTTTTAAATGTTGATTGGCTGCCTGTGACGATAAATATAGAACGTTTGGAAATGTGTTGTTCCAGAATTTGTCAAAGTCAACTGTCAATATGTTAAATATTTTAGCAATGTTTTTAGTCAATTGCCTATAATTACACATTCATTACTTTGTATGCAGATATGTAAATACCTATGCTAAACAAACCAATGTATGTTTGATGCGCTAAGTTGTAAATGTATGCAATCAGGATAAGCCAATGCCATTGCTTATATGCATAAAAATTATCTTGCTAAACTAATTAAGCCGAAAGTACCGTTGCTCGCGATTTGATTTGAGGAAAAAAGTTTTTGACTTCATTCAAACGGCATTTTTATTTGTTCTTAAATGTACTAACTCAATTTTTAGTCAAACTCTATTAAAGTACCTAACTAATTTGCTTTTCATTTGTTTGTATTAGGGTAACGGGTAACCAATAATAACTTCCTTTTTGATTGAGTTGTTTACCGCGACAAAACCCTTTAATTGCATATTTGTGTTCAACTCAAGTATGCATGTAATTGAAACTGATTCTGACGGTACTATTTACACTTTCTTTAGTTAACTTCGTGTGCTTAATAAGTTGCTTTAATTTTGTCTGTAGAGTATACCTTCATCGCTCCTATTAATCACCAAAGTTTCTCAGTAACGATCGAGTCACCTCAGAAATCAAAGCAACTTAATACGTAATATTATATCCTTCCTATATTTCCTATTCACTGTCATCCGATGATAGTGCTACCGGTTCAAAGAATTGTTGACAAAATGCCCAACGGATGACAGTAGGTTGACTAGGTCAAATTAGATTGAAATGATTATTGCTTTGAGTTGGAACTCCTGGTGAAATTGTAGATTTCCAAAGGATAAATATTGGCACCTTCGGAGTTCCGGAGGAGTTCGAGGATTATTAGGTTTCCTGGTCACTTGTTCGATGTTCGATGATAGAAACACAAACAGCTAATTTTTATAGAAACTTATTAATTTGTGTTCGAAAAATTACTTACCTACATACATACCTTACAATTACATTACAACTGGGGCATATTCTATGCAATTTCATGTTAAAAATGATTTTTGATCATTAGAATTCGTTTAATCAACTCAGAATTTGTCAAAGCTTTGAAAGTGACGCTTCGGAGGCAACTTATTAATTCATACTAATAAGAATATGTACGCGATCCTCTATGAGTATGATTTTACTACTAGTAGGTAGTAGTTTTAGGTGTCTGTCGACGATGTGACCACGAACGCATCTTATAATTGTAGGTATTCACACTGAAAGAGAATTTTAATGTACCTAGATCCAGATGTAATTTCATCAGCAGCATGGTTTATGGAAGAAATAGAACACAAGCGTTGTACATTGCTCTCCTTGTCCTTGTATCTGTACACTTCTGCATGTTCTTTATGCCAGGTTTATTTTTGCGTCGTATAAAATAATGTCATTTGAATTCGTAAATAGTGACAATTATACATATGATATGCATGTGTAATTACTGTAGGAGAGGAATCTTAATATCGGTTGGTGTTGGTTGAGTTATTTTACCCCGAAGAGTTAAGAGCTTCTTTTGTTTCCCTGCCTTTGCCACTACAGATACAGTATACAGTCATACAGTCACTGCTTTATGAGATCCATAGACCTCCACTTCATATTCGGAGACTACCTACATAAGTAGTCTCTAAAATTCGAATTCTAGGGATTTAGCGTTATCACTATTCAATCGTCATTTGAAAAATACGGGGAATGAAGTTACGGCAAAATAATTATAAGCGCCCAACTTTACAGCCCATGAATCTATCCACTATTACGTATAATTATGTATATATGTTGTGTGGTTGATGTACAGTCACGATGCAGTATCCTTATATTATGTATAATGTCATTATTGCTAAGCCAAAGCCAACCACACCACAACTAAACCACGCAATTTCGTTATACATTTTTGGAATTTAATAGTACCTATATGATGGCATACCTAGCTTACACGAGACAGACAGAAGGAATTAGATTGGAGGGCTGTAGTAAGTCGATAAGTATGTAAGTTAATGCCTGCTAGTATGCATGTGAGATTTACTAGTACGTGGTCGTACTCCGTGAAAATTGTGTACGGTAGTTGAATCTGAATCGAAAAGGTTGACAAAGACAACAAAGCCGGTTACTATTTACTATTAAACTGCAAATCTCTATGGTAGTAGTAATATCACACTCACCTCTTAAGCTTTGGCTTTACCCAAGTACTTAGTGGTGATATACCAGTTTCTACTGCATATTCTTTTAGAATCTTCCCTTACGGTGAATTTTTTATCTTTCCTTGCTCCATCATGTGAACGATGCGATTGCGATGTACTTACTTAGCTTCTGTCTATATCCATGTGCAAGCTAAGTTTCATATGATTTCGGTTCAGGAAGCCAAATCCAAAGGCAAAGCCAAGTCCAAGTCTGAATCCACATTTGCGTTAGTGACTAGTGCTTGTGCTGATACTGTGCTGTGTATCTCGGGCAAGTATGCAAATTGCAATCTCGGGGAAGGGGAAAGGGAAGGGGAAGGCCTGTAGAACTAGATGCTGGATAACATAATTGTCGGGAGTCGGGTTTATTATATACTACCCTAGGATGCTTGCTTGCTAAAACTTGAGTAAACGTACTGCTTCCTGACTCTGACTCTGAATTGACTTCCTATGTACTTACAACAGCCTACTGCCTGCCTACCTACCCACGTCTAAAATCCCAGTTGAATTTCAAAATATAACATTCACAATCGGGAGCATATTAGGTATTAGGTACTTTGAAACTCTGAATATCGAGCAGCATGCAGTTTGGTATGTATGTTATGTCATGGGCATGATGATGATGACGATGGCATGAGTCCATAGGCCATCCTATGTAAAACAGTCAAGTTACTTTCTGTACTGTATACCAGTGTCTGTGTCTATATCTGTGTAATACACATGGGTTTAAATATAATTGCATTCGGGTTGGCCACATTTTAGATATTTGCACGTATAACTATACATACCAATACCAATGTGGGTTTTATGGGCCCTCGAGTTTTCTTGGAACATTAGGTTCGAAACGGCGGAGTGGCAGATTTCTTTGCAAACTCGTTCATTCATTTCTAATCTGCCTTCCTTACTGTCGTCGTCGTGGTACGTTTATTTGCTGCCTGCCTGCCGATTTCTGTACGGACTACTGTTGTAAACCACAACTAGGTACCAATTACCAATACGAGTACAGTGAGTACACGTCGTTGTGAGGGTCGAGGACAATTTGCTTAGCTATTCCTTGAAATTTCCAATTGCAGTATCTTTTACCGGTTAGACCTTTTTCTTTGTCAGTTATTTCGTTATTAATTTTAAGATTGTAACCAGGTGTTAACTTGAACGTTGTTAAGCTTGTGTTGTGACTCCAGATCTTCTAGGTAGACACTTGTGATTAAAGCTAGTCTTGCAGCTTGCAGCCTGCCCTGTGATTCAATTGATAACGATTTGAAAAAAACGTGCACCTATTTTCATATTTGCATACACATACGTACATACAATCCACCAGTAGTATTATTTAGCATTGAATACTATTTAAAAACCAATGAAACAATCTACGTACGTTACTCTTACTCACTGACCTTGTATTCATTTTTATATTCTAATTTAGACTATTTGGCTGGTGGGAAGGAGCTAGAGGGAGAGGACAGGTTGGGATTCTCGGATCGGTTTTGGTTTCGGTTTTCATTTGGGATTTGGAAGGACCTCTGGGCTGGTTTGTCGGAGTATCACCAGTTCAACTCGGTGATTTTTAAGTGGAACTTCTGCTTATTGTTTATCAAGTTAACCATCTTACGCGTTCTATGTTTACAAAACTACTTCCCCTTTTCTTGATTCGGAGGTAAGATCTTTCTTGTTGTAACTTATATTACGAATTATTTATAAAGAATTATTAATAATTATACCGTTAGTTGGCTTCTCGATCACTCTATTATAAAGGATAAGGAAGTCGTAGGCGTTATTATTAAACAGCCGACGAAAGCATGGCCATGCTGCCGCCGTTCGGGTTCTGCTTCGAGGTTCTTCTGTATAGCTGGCGTGCATATGAGTCAGCAGAGATAGGAATAAGGTTTGGTACCTATTAGCTTTACTCAGCGAGTTAACTCACAATTTAATTGTGATCGATTTTCACCGATTAATTCTTTTACAAAAATCATCGATTTTTTAGAAGTTAGTGATGTTTGAGGAGACAGAATTACAGGTGGAATTTATTCAGGATGTTCACTATTGTTGTTAAAAGATTTATCGAATAGATTGAATACCGTCCCTAAGCAAGTTGATTGTATTACAAAGTCCTATTTCTAGATCAGAAATAATTCCATGTTGATTATAACTTATTGATATGGTAGCTAAATTGCCGCGAATACACATTGTTGAATAATTGTAGAAGAGTAAAAATAACTACGACTATTATGCAGTTCGTGAAAAATGGTGACTACTGCAAAAATGCATAGATGACAATAGTAGTGATATAGAAGTTCTAAATTTTAAGCTTGTTTCAAATCAAGCACCTACTTCATAGTATACCATGCTTATACAGTGTTCATTTTTAGAATATATGAATGCATCATTAGCAAATCAAAAGTGATGAATCATGACATGTGACAGTTAGTAGACTATACGGAATTGGTATACATCATCAACCACAACTAACGATGCATCATAATCGTAGTTTGTTTTGTGGTTTCAGCAAAATCTGCTTTTTTATTCGATTCTAATACTAATATAGGGAGAAATTGTAATAGTCTGGAGGGTTACTGAAATTTATTTACTTAGGGATAATGATGTGTCTCTTACACATATATACCGATATGTAGACTGATCAAGGCTGCATAAATCTGTGGCTTGGTATTGGTAACCCGTTTATGTCTGCACCCCCTCGCCTTTCTATTTAAAACTAGGTTTTTCCTCTTGACTTTTGTTTCACTCTCATTTTCGACCTGATTCGGTCTAATAAGCGTCACCAATTTCAGCGACAGACATCAGACAACATTTTCAATGACAACGTGCTAATAACACCCGTGATGGTACAAAAAACATGTCGGTAGAATTATGTCATTCCCTCATTTCTTCTACGGTCTAGAATCTACACATAAGTAATAGTTTCTCAAACGCCCTAGTTGGCTAGTCCATAATGTGAAAGGAAACAGTACCATTAGTATTACTACATTATACTAGAATGAACAATGCGTTGTTGTACTTTGTAAATCCTGAATGTTGCATAAGTTATCTTTTGGGGCATCTCCGACATTATAGGCATGAATCTAAAGACATGTACTGTGTGTAGTGGTATGTTGCACGAACATTTTTTAAATTCATTGACGGGTTGGTGTAGGTTTTATTTTTTCGTCTTGCTCTTGGTGGAGTGGACAATAGTTTTGGTGGGACATGCTATGCACTTCGAATTACTGATGTACATTTTTTATTTTGATTGACAGGTTCAAAGTCTGATTTGCAAATGTCTTGCTAAATGAATGGCAGATAAATAATAAATTCTTTGTAGAACCTACATAGTCACTATGGTTGAAGATACAAACTACATTTTGCATTACATTTTTAATGAATGATTGTACACTTGTAAGACATTCAACATAAATAGTTTACAAGTAATTACATGGTTTGTACCTTCAACGATGTACTTATAATTGAACTTGCTCTGAATCTTCCTACCAGTTGCTCCGAGTAGGTGGTTGCATAAACACAGGGTCGATATAGCAAAAAAATACATATGTAATTATAGCGTGGGTTTAAACTATTGATGGTCATCCTCATCAAAAATGACATTGCTAGTGGGTTACAAGCTTGAGTGCAAAACTAATGGGTTATCGATGAGATTAGAAAAATGAATGAACGCACATAAATGAACATATTTGAACAATGCAGCTTCAAGGAATGTAATGGTGCATGCCATGTATGTAATTACCGACTGATAAATAATTAAGTCAAGACGCCAGTGCCGATGTCGATGACGATAGCAGTGGCGATGCCGACTTAATTATTAACGTTCGGGTACCCTCAATGTTTAAGTCAAGCTGAAGCTACAGCTTTGATTAAGATAAGATCACTTTTCCTGCAATTCAGCTTGAACTTTATGAAGGTCCTGAACTCTTGGATAAAAGCGGATTCATTCAGTTTATAAATCTCATCTCATGCCAGATTGATTACAGTACATAGGTATTTGTATTATTTGTATTCACCTTATGATACAGTTTCAAGGGTAGAAAATGCTCGTATAATTATTCATTTCTTCAAGTGAAATGGAAAAAGATGACTGACCAGACAATTATAAATGAATTAGCTTTGAATCTTTGAATTAGCCGATGTGGGTAGAAGGTGGGATCACCTAAGTGTTGTCATGTGTATGTGCAACCTGTAGAACAGACAGATGCAGCATGTCTCACCCAAACTACGTATTAAACATCCTTTACGGGTACTCATTGCATTTAATTCTTGCATATTTGACTTTCAACCTACACTTTTACGATGCATTAGGTATTATCTTTGGTACTGATTCTGTGTATTTCTCTGGTTCTGGTACTGGTAGATACTTTTTATTGGAGAGAGAGAGAGCGTCGGTTAAGAAAACAGCGTAAGGCTGTAGGAGCAACAACCAACGTATTTACAAAATGAAATAAAAAACAAGAAATGAAACCAAGACGCGAGACATTTTTTTTCAGGGTCATTTCAATCCTATTTTTAGTAGTGTTCTGCAATGCCTCATCTAGCCGATTTGCTGCCGAGTAGATCACGTAGTTCTTGAATGATGTGCATCGAGTTCGGCATGGTTAAAGCAAAACTTATGCTAAACAGATCGCAAGATGCCACTCCTTCCTTTGTTTTCACATTTCTCTGCTGTGCACCGGGGTACGAGGTTAATTATGCATTATGTAATAGGCAAACATGAGCGCTATTATAGGGTACCTAAATCATCATCACATGTGTCTCTCCTAGTGCAAGGATTACTTTTATTATGTACGTAGTACCTATGGAATTAGAGCTTCCAGTTGACTCACCTAATGAGACCTGAGGTTGTTGCAATTTTAAAATGTCGTGATGAATACGTATTTTCGTGCTTTCAATACTCGAAGAAAATTTTACGTAGGATTTTACAGCAGACTAAATAAACTAAGGGGCATTAATGCAAGACATGTTTATTACTGTATATGACGACAGTTTAATACACACTTATGATTACGGTTAGGAAAATTATTAATTGGGCTTTGCGTGTTTCGCGTTTGTTTCGATATGGATGAGTAGCTATTGAAACAGGGCCAGAACTTCGGTGCAAATAGGGTTCAACTATAGATCACTTACGTATATGCACCTATGAAATTATGAAAAGAAGTGCATGACATTGGTGGGGAGTGAATGATAAATTAATGTGTGCATTCGTAATATGATTGTATTTTTTCAGATGGAAGTGAGAAATAAACCGAATGGATTGTCCTCGGACAATTTTGAACTGCACTTGAGTCGCCAGGAAAGCAGTTACCCATTGTTTCCCATTACATTTCCCACCTTTTGTGACCACACTTGTACTTTTACCGACAACAAAAACTGTAATAATAGTTGCTATTGTCAATTCTTGTACCAAGTCAATAATAGTCAAGAGGAAGCTTTGCCACCTGTCATTTTCTCGACCAACGACCTTCTACTGTTGAACAATCAAATTAGTTTATAGCAATTTAACTCGTTAAAGTCATCGACGTCCTAAATTTCGCACCGGAAAATCGTCTTTTTTCTTTTCGGGAACTTCCATCTTTGATTTTAATTACATTTGCTCAATTTACCTTCGTTTTATCTTGGTTTGGAACTCAACCAGTTTTTTACAGTATATTGTATCTTCATCCAGGTAATTGATTTCATTCTTCGTTGCATGAAACTGCGTTTAATTTTGTCCGCTATTTTACTGCTTTATTTTTCATTCGCAATTGTAAAATCTGTTTTCCTCCAGTTCACTCAAACTAATCAAACGATAAAAAAATCTGAATGCAAGATGAAGCAAATAGTATATATGTATTCTATTGTTTTTAAATATTTACGCGATGCATTACGATTACAATTTAGAAACTGTCTTTTGGGTGCATTTGTTTACGAATTTTAAACTGCTTGATGCGCATAAAAGTTTTAACATTAATATTGACTTTGATGAGCACTAACGTCGGCTATTTTTTAAATTTCCTGGTTTTTATCGTGTAAAAGTTTTATAAATTTTGCATTAGCATCGGATGACGTTTTTTGACGTATGTAGACTTGAGTAAATTGAGTATGGAGATAAACAGCAAAATCCTTTCATAATTTTCTCATTTGATGTCATTACGTTTTTGTAAGAGTATATCTATATGAGAATTGATTATGATAATGTTCAGTGTATGCCAATTTTAGGCGTACTATCATCAATTAATACGATTTCTGTTACTAATTTAGTTTATGTCATTCATTTTTGTACACATTTTTTATAGCTTCAACTGGAATACTGTCGGTGGGACTCACTGCAAGTAATTACATGCAACAAATCCTTGATTTAAATTACTCGATCGTACGTTCTAATATTTAATTCTCCATTTTTCTAAGCTATTATAGATATTAGTAATTCATATCTATATTTATACTATAGTGATACTATACCAGAGTTGCTCAAGTATTCGAAAGTGGTTGCTTTTTTGCTTCTGAACATGAAAGTGTCACTAGCTATTCGGAGGTCATGGCCATGGCCATTGTCATTATCATGATCATTTGCCGCCGGACGTCACAGAATTTCAGTCGATTTCGAGACCGAGACCAACTGCAATCTCCTCTTACTTTTTCAATATCCTGGACATAAAAATAAATACATCCTAAATGCCTATTACTAAGTCGATTTAAGTGTTCATTCTATAATGGAAGATAAAAAAAGCTATAGTCTGGTCAGCTCCAGTTGATACAAATGGGGGAAGTTAGGATTAACCTTGATATTATAGGTATTACTTACCTACGTCGGTACGTAGGCACTTGTATAAATACTTGCTGTCAGGTGCAATGCAAGCAATGAATCAAATTCCATTTACTCTTATATTTGTACAGTAGCCAGTTATAATTAAACCTGTATAGATATACCTACGTGTGCAGCAGAGATTATAACCTCAAGAGGTATTTCGAACTCAAGGTGTGATGGTGGTTGCTAAATAATCGTACAAAATACCTTTACACACCTAACCACCAAATTGATTTGTTTACTGGATGACCGGTGCTGAATGAACCGAATTATTACTATATTATTATTAAGAATTCATGAGTAAGTGGTGTGCATACTCACGCCGTTCACAGCAGACTGGAATAGAATGAAAATGATAAGCTTGTACTTGTGATTTGCGAGCCTTTTAAATCGGGGTTTATATATCATCTCACTTTCATTTTTTGCTCTGATGCTGATAGATTGATAACGCTCGTTCAGCGCACATTGTCTCCTGACAATCATTTTGAGCAAAACAATACCAGTGTCAGGAGCCAGGAGTTAACGGCATGGGCCGAACGTGGGTTTGGTCTGATCTGGCTCGCTCATTCGTTCTCTAATTTACGTCAGCAGAAGTCATACTCATAAGAATTATTTGTAAATATACCTAAGTATCAATATTGTTTACGTAATTGCAAGTAATCATTATTGCCATCTAATTACATGTGTAGTTACATTATGAGTTTAGCTAAATCACTTCACATTCTACTCCAACAAGTAATCAGCTCGGGTAGGTTTTTAATGTGCAAAATTACATAATTGTATCAGGTAGGTTCATGGAAGTGCATGACAGTACATGTGCCATTAAATCTTTACTAAAAGTCAAAGTACAATGTCTGCATAATTATTGATGATGATCATATCGTCGTTGAAGGTGCAAAACTTAACATCCTTTTCGTAACGTTA
>JAAXYX010006075.1:0-10149 GCA_036851915.1 Ptenothrix huangshanensis
CCTCCGCCAGGATTCGAACCGGCACCATCGAGGCCTCCTTTACAAGAAGGGGCTGCTCAGCAGCTAACGTTAACCGCCAGACCACTGAGACCCACTAAGGTCTACAATTTACCGACAAGGCACCTCGCATTTAAAACTGAACTAAAATGCAATTTGTGAAAACATTGATGGAATCATTAAAAAAGTGACAATGGCAATGATTTATTGACAGACAAGACAATTGTTTTGCCGAGCTCTTCTACTGCTAACCATTATAGAAGAAAATCCGACCCTGAACCATATACCTATATCATAATCAAGTAATTATATAGCAAATGGTTAGTCTGTCCTTCCTGTGTCCTGTGGGTGTGTGTAAAGTGTAAGGCAAGGCTGTAATTTTTAAGCGGCTTTAATAATGTATGGCTACGTCTATGACTATGAATACTGGTTACTGTTACTGGTTATAGAAGACGGTGTGAATCATCAGGGAAAATCTGGACGCAGCCAAAACGCTTAATACGACCGAAAAATGGTAAAGTTAGGATGCTTGTGTGGCTTGTGTGTGATATGTTCATTTTTGGCATGAAACTTAAAAACTTAAGGTAAAATTTTGCTGATTTTCTCTGTAATAATTATTAACCAGTGGATGGTCATTTGTAGCTTTTCTTTATTGGAAATCGGTAAAAAATTACGCCCAGAATTTCTCCATGTAGTAGAGCAGTAATACTACGATGAATGAGAACAAAGGCAAGGAGGAATGCGTGTTCCAATGGAAACTCATTTGGCCCTTATAAAGCTCATAATATGCTCTAGCGCTGTTCGGTTTGTCGGTTTCCATTTCAATACATTTTATTAAAAATATACAGTAGGTGTGGTACAGTTAAATACATTAAGTTATACTTATTATGGTCTGGAAAAAATGGTAAAAGGACCTACTCAGTGGAAACAATGTGCCTCGGTTAATTTTTTTTCGAATGTACTTTTTGCGCTTGCGTTTGCACAACCGTTTTATTTCTTGTAATTATTACAACAATTTAGAAACAACTAATTATAATACCTACAGAATTACTTTATTTTAATGGTTGCATATTTTGACTGAATACATATCACTTTTAGACTTTAGATGTAATTTCACTGTTATAAGTTTACTTGTTTTATTTGCATGCAATGGCTTTGAACAATTTAATTCCTTGGGTCAATCAATTAACATCAGATTATATTGATTCAATAAGTTTTTTGACGTTGCATTCGGAATTCCAAAGTCTTGTCAAACAAGTTACCCTTAAGCTTCGAATCACTACTTACTAAATACTACATTGATAGTTTAGAGTTAGGTAAATCTGTAATTATTTTTGTACAGTGTTAATTTGTAGTTCATTTTTTGTAATATTCACAGTCGATACTAAACTTGTTACAAAGTATGTATTCAAATTACGACTGTTCCACACATCATTATCATAAGCTAAATCTGTCACAAAATTCAAAATCAATTTGATAGATGACATTATTTAATTCCATTACTATAAGTCACAGATATCAAAAAATAACATTCTCCAGTATTGTCTTTGCATTATCAAAATACACGACTTTGGCAACAATTTTGACTTCAACACCCTTGTATGATCCATGACGAATAATTTTTGCTAATTTGTACCCTTCGCGAACAAATACGGTGTCTGTTTCCGAAAGTTGTTGTGCTGGACAAAGATCATTTGCACCATCTCCGGTATAATACTTTTGGGTGAATGGACCATTAGCTTGAATGTATTTCTTCAATGCGCTTCCTTTGCATAAATTTTTTGGGCAAATAGCGCAGCTGTTTTGCTCTTCAAATGGCTTAATATGTAAGTAGGATGACTCCGCTGGGAACGTAGCAACGTTTGATATCACAGCAGTAGCTATCACAGGTGGGCTCATGTTTATAAGAAAAGTGTTAATGAAAAAATCATTGGCATCAGACACGATAAGCAAGTGACTCTTAGTATTCTTCGAAATGGATTGCGCGACTCGGCCAAGTAAACCATCCATTCCTGTAAAAGTGAAAGAAAACTTTTATGAAAGTAATGATTCGAAGTAATGCTAAAAAAGCGTCAAGCGAGGCAATCGCAGTTATCATGGAGTCCACAAACGTTTCATATATATTTACTCGAGCAAAATTATGCAAAATCAAGTTTAAACAGCTGCATGTAATTATACCGCTGGTTAATTTCAATTCCTTGATCCTTTGGCCCAACTTTTCAACAGTTACTCCCACCGAAGCTAGATGCAAAAAAATGTGGTTCATAAATTCCGTCCAATTTGTTCCATCGTAAATGCTTTGGACGTCGTTAGGAATAGGATGGTCAATTAAATCCAAGATGGCAGTGTCCGAATTGCCATCAACGACTGTGTGATCGAAATCAAAGGCAAACAGGAAACGAGAGTCATTCTATAAAATAAATGACAACGGGAATTAACTTTTAACATTACTGTAATCAATAGCGTCAGAGTTGATGGAAGAGAGAAGTGGTTAGATTCATAGTCCACAAGTGTGCTATATTTACACACAATTTATATTTATCCTTAATAATACACAATTTCAGGTTACTTCATACACTAGCGGTAAAACAATTTAATCCGTAACTTTTGCACAATTGTAAATAAATGTATTTAAGAACCATACGACTCGGTAAATAATTCAGTTTATTTGTCTTGAATTTTAAAGGCTCATTCATCTACACTTCACTTTAACAGCCGAGTGAAGGTAAAGTGAAGTGAAGACGCACCTTAATGCGGTTGAAGATAACTTATTAAATAACCTATAAATTGTGAATATAGACGATGATCATGGATTTGAACTGAACCAAGTAATGCATTTATATACTAAACTATAAATATGGTGTATAATCATAAATGCTCATTTTTGTAAAAACAATACCTAGGTGTACATCATATCCCGTACTCCGCATGCTCTTCGCTTTTTCTCTTCGCATTTTGGGCTATTTCCTATAGAAACGGATTTAAGAATCTCAAACTTTCTAAAATCCGTTTCTATGGGAAATAGTTCCAAAGAGCATACGAAGAGCGTAGTATGGTGTACACCTAATGTATTGATTTGCAACGGAGATGCAATAATACAGATACAACTAATCATTTTTTATGATTTGTAAGTTTAATTGCAGTTGTAAAATACGACTGAGACTATAAGACTCTGGACAAATTAATGCTGTCAAAAAAGATATTTAAACATCATTATTATTACAATAACTATTTACCAAACATTCACAACTAACGATCGATAAGACCCAGAGGTTGCATGGTGCTTTTTACATGTAAAGCAAGACCAAGCAAAAAATAAATGAACATAAATTGAGTACTACGAGGAGTAATTATATTATACGTATTGTATCGCCAATATCAATTCCAGTTCCAGCTATAAGGAACCTCTATTTTTATTACTACATACTGACTATATTCTATTTATCAACTAGGTACTAACTACTACACGAAGATCTATTGGATAATTATTAAACAGGTGATTCAGCGAGTGGATAGTTCTGTAAGCTACAACAAAACATAATTTCACACTTACAAGTCAAGTCAAAATATTGCTGAAATTGAAATAATGGCTTATTATATAACTTACATGCCGTCGTTGAAGGCTCAAAATAAGCCATACGCATAAGAAAATTGAAGCGTACGGATTGTTTTGTTTTCAACCCAAAATGCTCTTGTTTTGCTTCTAGTGAAAATGTCAACGGCTTCTGTTGCACCTTCAACAACCATGTTTACATATTATTATCTCCAGTCTCCTACTACCACATCACAATTCGGTTGAGGTAAACCATAAACTCAACATTTAAACCAATTCAAACATAAATTAAGATGTCAACATTAGATTGCCCACTCGATACTAATGCAAAACGAAGAGAGATGAGGCAACTGATCATGTGATGAAAAATATGTGCTCCTGAACCAAATCTTTTGGGTCTATTGACATAGGTGTTTTAGGCAGAACAGAGTCATAATGACTGCTGACGTCGCAATGTGACAGTCGGGGCAACATTACTTTAATTCATAACTACATTTCCCTGTTAGATTTTCCACATGAACATTCCATAAGTAAATTTTTGCAACACAATTTAACATCAGTATTTGTACGATTTTTTGGCAGCACACACATTCTCCCCTGACACAAGCCAATACAATGCAACCATAATTTTTACAATATATTTATGTTGCAAATTACAGTTTGTAAATACCTCTGTGTTACGTTAGCTTTCGTCCAAAGTGCATCGCATTTCTGCCTTTGGAATATCATTCAGTTTAGTTTCTGCCTTTTTGTGTTTTGAATTTTTGGAGAACAATTAAGTTGGTTGAGATAGTTTACATTACAAAAACTCTGCTTTGCTCTGCGTAGCTAATAATTATTTCTTGGTGGAGCAGTTTGCTTTGTGGAATCGGCTACTTCTTAAAGATACAAGGTGTGCCACGTAACATTTTAGATTGTTTTTTCTTATACACTTATATTTAATTAATTCCATAGCGTCTATGAAGTAGTGCATTTCAGTCCACATCATATATTAACTTTAAAATAAGAAATTCTAACATCTTGCCTAGTAAAGATGATAGACTTGTAACAATTCCACTTGTTTTTTGCAGAAAAATGTCTAGAGCATACAACTCCGTTATCGCTGTGATAGCAGTGGTAATAATGACGAGTGAATTTGCACACGGACAAGGTAATTCCACCGTTGGTCCTTATGGTTCGAACTGTACCGAAGAAGCAAATTGCGACGTTTCCATAGGATTAACGTGCACTGGAGGATTGTGCGAATGTGCAAGACATACCGAAATGATTTACGACCAAAATAAAACCGCATGCATCGTTTTGGAGTCCTTCTCTTGTGAAAAAACACCTAGTTTGAAAACAGACATTTTCGAATGCACGAAAAATTCAGAATGCATTGCCCAAAATTCTACAACCGGAAACCAGACAAAAATTTGTACCTGTAAAACAGGCTACAGCCCAACAGGCGACCAAAAGTGTTTGGCGGATTTTGGAACGATTTGCAACCTTGAAGACCAGCTTTGTAACAATTATGCTATGTTGACGTGCCATATTGTGTCGGGAGAGGCGATAGGGAAATGTGGCTGTGCTTCAACTACGGAAAATGTTTATGAAGGAGGAAAATGTATCACTCTTGCGGGTGGATCCTGCACCCAAAGTACACTACCATATATTCTTGAATGTGTAGCAAATGCTACATGCCACATGCATAATAATACTGACACCAAAAATACCACTGGTGTTTGCGAATGCGACGAAGGGTTGAAGAAATTGGACAACGGAAGGTGCTCTAGTAGTGTTTCCAGACTGCTAGATAGCATCTTCCTTACAATTATACTAGCTACACTGTGTATTCAGTATGCCAGACTGTCGAATTAAAACGATACATTTTCCAATTCGTAAGGACCCATCCCACACCATAACACCAACCCAGCCCCATTACAGATCTGTACAATATTGCATGAAACCTAGCGAAGATGACATTATTATAAAATTTAAAATACCGACTTCTTTGCGTAGGGTTTTAGACTGAATACATGTTTTTGCTAGCTCGATACTACAACAATGCAAGTTAGTGACAATAAAACAGCTCAGACAAAATTTGATTACGAAGAACATTCATTCTTAACCAGCAACCCATTCCAAACTTCGGTACTTTGCCATCTACAAAAAGGAAATAAAGTTATTGGAAGTTATAAGTATCAATTATTATGAAATACCTTTATTACAAACCCTAAAATATTTACTAAACAACACACTGTATTGCAGTCATATATGAGTCATGGACAATGCGAAAAAAGATACAAAAACGGTGTTTAGAACGCGAGATATAACATGACTTTTTTATTCACTAATTAATGTATATTTACGAATTCACGTACACTTATGAACTAAATTAAAGAAAATAAAAATGGACGCCTTTAAGTTTATGTTTATTATTACTACATACAATACATTATACAAACAATTCGCCCTTACGTTAAGCCAATTTTTAAAAATTAGTTTAAAAATATTAATGAATTCGACCCTATACAACTTGAAATTATTATATAATTATAAATACTGTTATTGTTAAGGCATTTTAAAAACGCGAATAGTTCAATAGTGCTACTAAACCTTTATTTGATGTCATCGCTCGTACAATAAAACTAAGTAGTAGGTAACTTTTTGCAATACCTCCCTAATTTTAATCAAGTCAAACAATTTGTGCTAAATACTGTAATGCCGCATTCTACTTCAATGCTTCCATTCTCCCGTTCTATGTAGTTTAATTCATCCAAATTCTACAGGTCGTTCAGCTGCAAAGAATGTGAATAAGAAATAAAAATTCCCCATATTATTTCGTAGTTACAACAGGCAAGAATTTCACAAAAATACAATTAAAAGAAATGAATTGCAGACACCTACCAAATCATCCATATCTTCTGCATCCTGTGCTTCCTCCTCATCAGCGATTGCTTCTGCTTCATTGTCTTCCACTTTAAGTTTCTTTACTCCATTCTTAATGTCAGCGTCTCCTCCTCTCTTTCTGAAAACTTGTAATCCAGAAGGCCGCTCCGTTTCCCTCATTTTAACTGGTGTGAGCGCGAATGCATCCTTAAATTTTTCAACTAGATCTTTGCTTAAGATGACGCCTTCAAAAAACAGTTCTAAGCTGTCATATGGCTTTTTAGGCTTAATTTCCGTTGAATCCTCCTCTCCCGGGTCAGATTTAGAGCCCAATTTCCTGGTGACATGTTGCCGCACGATCAGCTCAGCCGGATCTACCGGTCCTTCTTCGGGAAAGAAATTTGGAATAGATTTCATCGCTATAAGTTCATCTATTATCGAATCTTTTCCTGCAGCTACAGAAGTTTCGGACGTCGTCTCTTTTATCAGAGGCGGAAAAAATGGGGTTGAGATATCATCCGCGAAGCACAGATCAGTGTAAATCAAGCCCTTAAATTTAAAATACAATTATTTTATACAAAAATTATAAAATGAAAGGAGGTACAAAACTTAGTATCTTCGTGCAGTTTGGAGAAGTAAAATTCTGGACCTACAAAGTAACAACAACTAGTGGAAAAACTTTGCAAAACAATGGTGGCTCCAATTTTAGAGACGACTGGTGTAAATTCACCGCTCATTAATTACAAAACGTATGTATGTTGGTACTTTCAGTTTTAACGTCACGAAGATATTTCGATCCAACATTCGCGCTTATAACATTTTAATTTTATAATCTCTTGTTGAAGTACCGACACGTAAAAACGCATCAAAAAACAGCGTACTCGAACTTATTATATTTTTATTAAACTAGAAAACTTACTTTTCGTTCAAGATCAGGCACCAAAACTCCAATGTGTGCAGCAGCATTTTTTCTCCATACTTTTCGAACCACGGCAACTGTATTGGTTTTATGCAAGACTTTAATTAAGGCATCCAGTTTCACGTAAGAACCCTTATAAAAGAAACAAATCAATATATATTTAAATGCTTAAATTACCAAATACATACATACTTCCCAAGATGACAAATGCCATAAAATATTGTACTTACTTGCTCATCCTCTTCGGCTAAAAATATGTCCGTTCCATCACCAACAAGATAAGCAGGTTGTATATTTTCACGAGGACAGAACACCAAGAGCTTCAAACACGCATCTCCGGTCTCATTACTTGATGCCTCTGTTACAAAGAAGTAATAGCGAATTAACGATTATCCTTTTGTTTATTACTGTATTGACTTTTTATTTTGTTTTTACAAATTCAACGGCAAAAACAGCTACCTCTATTATAAAATGTTTGGCAGAACCAGTCCTAAAAATAGCTAAAAAAATATAATAACACGGTACAAATTCGTGATTTTAAGTACCTCCTGTAGACACTATCTGATCACCATACACAAAGGCAGTACTAATATCAGTTTCATCCACAGCTGTACCATCATTGGTAGTCCAAACTGTTTCTTTTTGCCTGCTCTCCTTCCGTTCGGTTTTGAAGGATGTCGTATTTTTTCTGTTAATAATTAATTTCTTCACAGGAATTTGAATTGTGTCTGCTATATCAAGGACAACTTTCCAAGGCATAGATCGTTTCGACTTGTTTGCAACTCTATTCAAAATCCTTCCCAAGCATTTTTCAAACGTAAAAATGAAGACATCCTCCTAAATCAGTATAGATACATGCTTCATTACTACTTGATAGTTGTGAATTATCGAAAACTAGAAGTAATGAAAGCGTTTAGTCAAAATTTTGTTAAGCAATTTATATAATTATATCAAATATACCGAGGTTCCAAGAACGGATGTAAAAGAGTCAAAATTTTTCTGCTGCACGGAGCTCATGCAACTAACTTCCTTCGGAAAGCTGCATTAGATTCACATAAAATGAATAATACGGTGTAATTTACTCGGATTAAACAAATAAAATAAACGATAAACCATTGTTGTTATAAACCGTAAGAAGTAGATGAAAATTATTACACAATCGTAAGTAATATGCCTTCTGCTTCAACGATTGCCTTCAATTTTTGAAGCTCCGATTCCTGTATCTTATATTCACTAAAATTGCCGAAACACAGAACCTTTAAGGCTGAGTAGTTATCACCCCTAAAATTAAAATACATTTGCATTTGATTTACGTTCGTCTGTCAGGTCTAGATAACAAATAATACATATTTTATACTCCATAGTGCATATATACGTACTTAATATTTTGTACATATTACATAAGTACCTTGCACGATCACTAATTGCTTTGCAGCCTGCTAAAACTGACGAAAATGAGTTGGAGGAATTTTGCTGAGGTCGATTCGCAGTTTCTTCCGAAAATTTTCTTACAGTGTCCCATGTTGTTTGTTCGAATTTCAAATTTTTAACTTTATCAAGTCCA
Source organism: Ptenothrix huangshanensis (assembly GCA_036851915.1). Lineage (NCBI taxonomy): Eukaryota > Metazoa > Arthropoda > Collembola > Symphypleona > Dicyrtomidae > Ptenothrix > Ptenothrix huangshanensis. Next base: position 8,902 of record JAAXYX010006075.1, read on the forward strand.
CGAACACAAACTTCATCTGCACTTTCCGAAAATATCTAACAAAAATAAGCAACCAAATTACTACTGAGAGATAATACAAATGTGATTTGAGGTGGTGTGCATAATTGTGAAGTTGCTAAACAAAACCAAAGTTTGGGATTAGGACAGATACATATTCGGAAGTTAGAACGACCAAGAGGAACTTTGAACATGAAAAACATTGTCCTTTTATTTTTTAAAAGCAAATAAATCAATATAGCTGTAGGTCCAATCATTCTTGAGTTGCTGAGCGTAAAATTCTGACAAATTGGCTATTCTTTAGTATCTCACTCACACACACTCCCACACAACATGGCAACACCGCATGCACAACTTGGCAACGTTGTCTACTGTGTTTGGTAGATTAGGTTTTACTTGCGAAGGGTACGTAATTCAGGTTCTCAGCCGCGGTTAGGTTCGTGAGTGAGATACTAAAGAATCCCCGACAAATTTTATACACGCAGTATTAAAAAGTACGGTGTCATAATTACGGACGGGTATGAATGGTTAAGAATGTATTGGGGGGTGGTCATAATTAGGCACACTGTTCCCATAAATATACTAATAATTTATTGGTTCAGAAAAGCATGCTAAAAGTAACTGGATAACAACAAATTACCTTATCAGCCAACAGCTTGTTTAGAAGAAACTGATACTCCTCGCATACTCCTTTTGAAGGATCTGCCTCCACGAGAAAAAGGTAAATGTCCTGTCGCGCCAAGAAAATTTATATGATCATGATCTGAACAGCTGTATCCACTGCTTACATTCACCCATGAGATGCAATCACCCGTGAAAGTGCGCTATGCAAATATGCAGGCACACAACATACAAAATACTAGCAAAACTTGATGGGGAGAGCGTCTAATGTAAGCTTTTTTCTTCAAAATCAAGAAAGTGGTTAGATCTGACATTTAGCATTTAGGGCACCGGTTACCATTAGACACTCTCTACCTACATAAGTATACTTTTTTTCCTACATTGTTGATTGTACTTGTTGCATATGAACAATGAAAAGCTCTTAAAGAAGCATTATGATATGACTCTGTTAACATTCCAAGAACTTTCTTCCACATACAGTTCCAACCATGAGTTACAACTTACACCTTCAATTTGCAATTGTTTAGCAACGAAGATTAAATTTTCGGTACTGGTCTACGGTGTTCTCTATTTCGAAACCCTTCTCTACCCCATAGTCTAAGGTGTTCTCTACCTCAAAATTCTTCTCTA
>JAAXYX010006076.1:0-10146 GCA_036851915.1 Ptenothrix huangshanensis
AAGTCATTCTAGCTTTTGCCATTATGGTTTTGGGTTTTGCCAAAGTGGTTTTGGATTTTGCCAAAATGGTTTTTCGTTTTGCCAAAGTGGTTTTTGCAAAAATGGTTTTGCCATTTTTATGTTTTGCCATTTTGGTTTTTTCTAAAGTTGGCAGTCACCGGGAAAAGTAAATGGTAGCTGTAGCTACGTAGTCTACTGCAATTCGAGGTCAGGAAATAGAAATCGTGAAATGCTTGCCGAATGAGTTGAAAAGTAGGAAAACTAATTGAATGGAATTATCCGTGTTAATAATTGAATGGGAATTACATTGTCTTTGGGCGCGTCTTCGTACGTGCCCACTTGGATGGAAAAAGCTACGAAGCATAGGATCGCACCGATCCATAGGAGAAGGGAGAAACCGCCGAAGAGGTTCTTGCAAAACTTTACCCATTCGGGCGTTTGTTTTGGCGGTGTCAGGGCATTCGGTCCATCACGCTCGAGGTTCTCTCTTGCCTTAGCTTGAGTCAGTCCCTAAACAAACATTTCCAAAGCATAAATTACATAGTGATAGCACATTCCCCACCAATTTCTTTCTTCATATTATCAAAATAATTAGACCACAGATTATCAGCCTACATTTACGTAGAGCTCAAGTAGGTGTGCAGATATCTTTACTACTATTTAGACTAGCAGTGAATTGATCCATTTAGCTTGGCTTTTATAGACAAATAACGTATTTCCTCGCACACTGCACATTGTGTTTCCAATAATTCATTCTAATAGATCTTGGTTTTATCTGGTAGATATTCAACCTGTTCATGTTCGTGCTGCACGTCACCAACTTTTCAATCAATTATGCAAATGTCCGAACTTAAAAAAAGCATTCGTCACAAACTTTACTTTATTTTTCGATAAAAAAAAGTCGCACTCAATGGACTTGTAAATCTTTAACTCCTAAACTTTGAACTTTTACTATTAGATCCATTAGAAGAGGAGCTTGTGTGAAATGGAAAATCAGCTGTCATCAATTTATCCTTTCGTCGTAAAATAATGATGCAGTAACTTGTAACCAGGGTTCGGGTTTATCCATGGTAAAACTAGTTTTACCATCCTACCATGGTAAAACCGGTATTACCATGGTAAAAGCGGTATTAACATGTTAAAATTGTGTAAAACTAATACAAATTGTGCAAAAAAGCTTTTCATGCTTTTCAAATGCAAGATAATGCTCATCGCAAAATTGTCATTAGGAATTTTAGCCCTGTTAAAAGCAAATTCAACGCAAGGATAAACATTATTAACATTTTGATTCGTATTAATTAAATTAAGTACTTGATGGCTTAGAGCAATGTGGAAAACTTTAGTTTTAAATGTTACTGATTGCAGTATTTAATTCTATTTAGTACGGTAACTTTCATCACGTCACCATTCATCACTATGTCTCTAATTTTGTCGCTGATATAACAATTTTAATTTTTTCCCACTACTTCGCTACACAGGTAGTATTTACATAGCATGCTCTTCACATACAAAAAGTAAAATCAAGCGCTTAATTCCGTACCATACTGAAAGATAAACTACCATAAATAAGACTAAAATAGCAAAGTAATGAATTCAATTCAAATTCGCCGTGTGATAATTCAAAAATGGGATTTTTTTGAGTTTTTCCCACTATTTCCCACTTTATCCCAATCGGCCAGGTTTTAACCGCCCCTGTTAATACATGTTGTTACCATGTAAATACCACCCCCTGTTATAACCATCTCCGAACACTGCTTGTAACCCTACATCTGGTTAAAGTGTGCATCTACAATACACGATTGTATATCCTTAATCCTGATTATCTTATGTCGTATTACATAATAAAGTCATTCCTATCTTATCCTTTACAACATCATAGAGCCAAATTTTATCCAATCTCTTCTTATGCCATACGACTGCATCCCATCCCATCTGATAAAAACACAAGATCCAGTGTAAATTCTTGATTCTCTCTCATCTATGACTTAAACCTTTTTGCTGGCTAAATTTCTAAGTCTGTGTCTCAACCAAGTGGTTAACGTAGGTAATAACATGTGTAAGGAAACAATAGGAAGTAAAGTATACGAGATTAGAAAACTTGAACTTACCGTCTCAGTATTGGTTTGTAACCTTCTGCAGAGCTCTTCTATAGGGATTTTATGATCGTCGATGTCTAACTCCTGTTTAAGGTTATCCATATCTGGACCCTTCCGTTTCGGTTTCTTCGCCTGCAAAAAACATGGATTTATTGGAAATGCATTATTTTTAAAATTATCGCTCGCTTCTTTTAAATTCGAATCAGAAAAAAGAGTCTTTATCGAAGAATAAATGAACGTGAAAGCATTAGAGATAGTGTATACATACTTTTACCTCCAACAGTTTAAGGTCGTAACGAATTATACACATATATAGATTGGTGGAATTATGGAAATTATATAATAAGCTTACACAATGAACACGAACAGGGTTGATGGGGAGAGAATGTATAATGTACATATATAAGCGAAAGCGAAATCGAAAGCGCATTGAATATGGTGTAGCTTATATTTAAATTATAAGCAACTTATTTTAGGAAACCGTATGGGGCGAACAAGATTGAATAAGTTTGTATAATTCTAATACCCAATGTAAGGCACATTCATTTATTTTCAATTGTCAGGGTATACTACGTTCTGCTTTAAGTCGTAAATCCCCAACCTAGGAAATTATAAATAATTATAAAATCTAGGTACCTATATATACACTTACTGAAGAAAGCAATATAAAAGGTCAGTATGTAGAAAGAATGCTAGAACTATATTTGGAGTCTACTATGGCATAAAACTAGTTTAGCTTAGCCTTAGCTAGAGAATTGAATTCCCATCTCCATGTTTGCGAGTACTGTTGACATCACTGGGGTATTTAATAATGTTCCAGTTGCACTTTACAACTAAGGAATCTGTATCTACGTATGTAGGTAGGGAGTAATTTATACTTCGGAGCACTTTTTGATGCAGATCTTATCCAGGGTGACAGTGATAGACAGGAGAAGCAAAATAACGTCTGGATCTGGTTTAGTTTGATGAACCGTGTTTTCTAATTAACATATGTTTAAACACGTACGAGTTTTTAGTCTACAAGAATCACGACAGATGTTTGCAAGCTTTATATTGACGACGATGACGAGGACGATCACGTTCACAGTAGTCTACAGTCAAGACGTTCAGAGCGAAGTTCGTTCAAACTTGGCCAGTAATATAGGTTGTACAAGTAGTATAGGTTGTTTACAAATCACTGAACGGTACGGCACACCAAATCAAAAAGTAGATACGAGCATTGGGGATGACGTAAGGGTAAGAGTAATATGATATAAGTATATTTTGAAATAATTACACAAACATCATACAAGTATAGGTAACGAAACTAAGAGCTATCTAAAAACAAAACCAAACAAAACTAAAAACATAACGAAGTTATCTTGTCACAATTTTTGTATTATTTTACTATCTACACTCTAATTGTGTTTATACTTGCATTCATATTAGCGGCAGTTATATCGTCTTTATTTTATAGTACTAGATTGCACACAAACGTGATCATCTAAATAGAGAGCACAAGTTATACTGCAGTAAGTGCTAGTGATTTAATAGTATGTGTAACGGCAATTGCAGCCTCAGCATTTTTTACATGAGAGAGTTGACTTGACATTTATGACCAATGCTTCCTCATTTTCACCAAACTGAACAGAGGAGAACAGAACAGTATTTGATTTGGGGTATTCCAGATTCACTGGTTTATGCACACAGCCAAAGATGACAACAGGGAAAATATCATCAGAACAAGTGCGCTTAACTCAACTCAACTCTAGACTGAAATCATGACTATGTTCAAGCCAATGCTTCAAAATGTCTATCGTTTACTTAAACACAAACTGTAACACACACATGTAAGTATGTAGTTTTTGAATGTTGTTAGAATATGCAAATGCAACTACTAGTGATTGACTATAATATTTCAAAATATTAAGCAAAATTTGACGTTACTTGCGTGTATGCATCTGCGACAAAATTCTACTTCGTAGGTACCTATACACTTGAAATGTCGACGTTACCTACAACCTAATCTACTCCTTCACTGCCATAAAAATTGCACCTGAATACACAAATACATTGTAATGCCAGTCTGTTCGATGCGAGATTAAAACACTTAGTCATGAAAAATGAAACTATTTTTAACGGCTATCAAAAGTGCTCCTAAAGGCTCGAAAGTGGGTGTGTCACTGAACTAGAGTTGTATTAATGAACAGTTTTCGTCGGGCTGGTAAACTAACTATTTGCTGTTTATGTTCTATTAAACTGAAAGAAAATGCAACAGGAAAAATGTCCAAAATATACGAAAATCTACAAAATACATTCATACCTATTTGCATTATTTTTCATATGAAAAGATCCTAGGGTCTAACTGTAAGTGTTTAATTTAAATGACCACATCAAATTGTTTTACGGTGTATCCATCAAATTAAATTGATATGCAAAACACAATACTCACAGACGTTGGATTTAGCATGAAAACTTTGTTTTCGATTTCAGCAGTAAAATTACAATAAATGAAAGGAATGCACGTAAGAATCAATAATATTCGAGCCGCAATCAGAATCGCATTTGACAGTTTCTAAAAGCAGAAATAATATCTGTTATCCATCTAGTAGATATCCTCCTAGAACTTGACTACGCGTTTAGAATCATAATTGTTTTGTTAGCACATCTTCTTTTTTCAATATTAAGTATTCTAAATTTTAAAATTTTCATAATCAGAATTCTTTATGGGAAAGAAATAAAACCACTGCCACAATGCTAACTACTCAATTTTTAAAAATAAGATTTAAAAATGCCGAATTTAGTATATGTACCAATGCAATATCATATACAAGGATAGTGTGGGGTATACTTTTCTGCTTTTGAGTCTGGTGCTAGTAAATAGAGTATTCGTCTCTCTCTATCTCCTTTTCCTTCTCGTTCTACCAGTATTTACAATCAAGTAACGTTCGCAAACTTAAAAAATACCGTTCCCTAGAACAAGCATTGGTAACTACATTCCAACACTGGAATACTAGCAAGCTTCCAAAATAAAAGCGAAAAACTTCGATTTGTCAGAAAACAGAAGGCAAGCATCGCATCATTGCAACTCAAACAGTTACATAATTAGTTTGTACATCTTATCTTAGACACGCAGATTGGCATTTTAAATAAAAAAGCATGAACACGACTAAGAACGGTGCCTAATTAGAAATACTGCCAACAGTCGACAAAACTAATGTATTGTTTGCATCTTTGTGGTAAAGCAGCATGACTACATAATTATTACAATATGACATCGATTTGCTAGCGGCAAACAGTAGATTAAAAATTTACGCTGGAATGTTTTGCTACTCTGACAAGATTTAAATTGAATATATTTATGTATAAATGGGCAATAAAAATAACCTTGGTAATTGTTAACAATAGTATTATGTAGTATTTGAGGCAGGTTAATCTACAGGGGTATAAATTAAAAATAAATACAAAACAGACTGCTTTAAATAACTATTAAATAATACATTAAATTTAAAACGAGGACATAAACGCAAGGGAAAACGAATACGAATGTTTGGATGGGTTTATGTAATGACGACGCAATAACACAGGTACAGCAATTTAAAATCAAATCAAGTATATAAGGTGAATTGAATCAAATTAAGTTTTACCTGTAACGACATATTATTTTCCCTGAGAGTGTTGAGTGTGGCACAATGAAATGGTCGTCAATTAGAGTAGATACTTTGTTCAGGTCACAACCGTCGTAGTAGTTTCTCGAATATATGAAAGATGCTCTCCACAATCTTTCACGTCTATCTTGAGAAATCGTTTAAATTTTACTACTTGAATTATTTTGTTTGTTCTCTGTAGTATCCAATGAATATGTAGTTAATTAGCGAGTACTCGCTCCTCGCCGTTGGTACTCGCATCCGACGAGTCATTCAAACCTGTATTTTGAAATAAAAATTTGCAATTTAAATCAACTACATTAGGAAGGAAGTACAAAATGACGCCACTGTTAATTTTCCGAGTTCAAAATTCTTTATTTGAGCTCCGATTTATTAAAGAATATTTGTTGGACAACACTATTGTTTATATTCTGCCAGCTCTGTCAGTTGAGTCTCTCATAAAACGTGCGACATCTCTAAAACCGTGGCAAAGGATGATGAGCGGCGTAAAGTTTTCACATGTGTATGTTTTATTTTATCTTAACGCTGTTCATCGCGTTTTTGCGTATAACTTCATCATGTACTTTACAACATTAGCTTAATAAACAATAAACTTAAATTAAAACGACTATCAAGTGTTTACAATGTTATTTTGCATATTTTAAAAACATATTCAAAATCATCGCAGCATAAATACACATTCAGACTTATTATTTCTAAGTTAAGAACGCACCATTGAATAATTACTAATTGCATTTTTGTCACTGGTGATCAGTTTTGTAGAAAAACATTCGCCACAAAACAACAATTCTTTCAAAAATGCTCACAAGGATTTTTGGCCGCCGAAGCCAAGTTCTGACAACCAAATGCAGACGTTCAATTTTTTATATAATAATAATAATAATAACTCAGAATATTTTAATTTTGCTAGTAAGTTTGAATTTTTTTCAGGAAGTGTGATACAATTGTTTTTAAGTAGAAATTTTTCTATTGCTATTTTTTAAATTAGCAAATTTTACATACAAAGATATTTTTGCATAGAATTAATTAACTTTTAAAGCAATTTCAAAGTCTTCATTCGGTTGATGGACTTAAACATTTCCCGATGGTAATATAATCGAGTTTTTTTAGTAAGCATCTCACATTGGGCCGAACTCGTCTCGTGGCGGCCATAAATCGATATTTTTGTATCTTTAAATCACAAATATGGTTTTAAAATATGGAAGGCAATTGTCCACATATCTCAAAACTCAATATGGTTTCCGTGTGTTGGCATTAGTTCTCTTTCTACGGAGCTCCAAAGTGGGGCTAGAAAAAAACGTGTAATGCATTTTAAATGGGGAAACTTTGGTGGACATAAACTAATGTGAGCAAACTTTTGCAGACAATCTGACGTAGTCTATTTTGTAGAACTTTTTAAGTACTATCTGGTGTCAAAAGCTCAAGAATCGGAAATTGTCGAAACAGTTCCATATTAAGCGTTTTAAACACAATAATATTGACAGAATAACTTATTAACGGCGTTAAGGTACGACCCATTATAAAATTGATATACCATAATGCCCGGGTTTTCTAGCACAACAGTCGTGTTACTATATGATACAGGCAACAAAAACGTTTCAAGCGAATAAAATCATTGATTTGTTTTAATTTGAGTCTTTGTTGCAATGTTGTTAATGAAAAACGCATGTTGAAAACATGTGATGAACGGTGTGGAAGTTTGACATGGTTGTAGTTAATTTCATCTCACAAAACTAAAACGTCTGTTAATGCTGTTTATGTGTGAAAATGTTATTTTCTCGTATTTCTACTTTGTTTAAACTGTTTTTATTACATAAATAGATTGAAATCGATTTGTGGCCGCTTTTCAGGAGTCTCGGCCCATAGTGATCGTTACCAACAAAAAATTTCCGCATGGTATACAATTCCATATTCCTCTTCATCCGGGACATGTATTGAATATTGTAGGCGGCCAAACATTTTTTTTATATTTAAATTTTGGTTACACCGCATATCGTCGGGTCCCAGTTCGTCGGGGGGATATTTCGTCAGGCGTTTTTTGTCGGGAGACATTTTGTCGGATAAACTTATTGGAAAACGGGACAATTCGTCGGCAAGTATATTATGTTGTGTAAATATTTTATTGCGTCAAGAATAGTCGTAAATTTTTGAAGAACGGCCAGGCAATAAAGTATATAAAAAACTGGAAAACACCACTTGTTATCGTCCAATCCGTGTACTACGTACATTTGCTCACAGGGCACTTTATGCCTGCTACGCGTCTGCAGACGTATCCTATGTTACCATTCTTTTTAGTTTTATTCTTTGTGTACTCATATAAGTTAAAAGCCACACCTTCTTTACCTTTTTCGGTTTTTCCCACTACTTCCAACACGATATTTACGGTTCTTTCTTCCCTTTCGAAACCATCGCTTTCGGACACAGACATCTTCCTTCCACAAATACTTGCACCTAGTCTATTACCGCTAGTCTATAAATACAATGTTTCTAATAGCATTAAACAGTTGTACTTTTTAATAGTCCAGTAGTTACTACATCGAAGCGGCGTTGCAACATTACGAACACGACCGTAAACTAATTACTTAACCATGACCGTGCGTGACACGATATAATATTATGCCGACGAATTGTCCCGTTTTCCAAAAAGTTCACCCGACGAAATGTCTCCCGACCAAAAACACCCGACGAAATATCCTTCCGACAAACTGGGACCCGACGATATGCGAGGTCACCTTAAATTTTATCCCCCAGATCAAAAAATCAGAACGAAACGTCAATTTGGATTTTCAGAGTTGACCTTTTTTGATTAATTCAAAATCTGTAATCAGGTTCGGATTGTTGTCAAACTGCTTTAGTATGTGTCAGAGAGAAAGACAAATTTTATTAGCTAAAACTTGACACTGTCCTCCAATGGGGATAGCCTAAAAGACTCATTATACGTAACATAGCCTTGTTATAACAAGCATAGCTTGTTTGAAAATAATTTATTGATTTTTGAAAATGTATGAGAGAAATTAAGCGTCGGAACATTCGGAACGTCGGAACGGAACGGAACTAGTCGGTTTCGGAACGGAACGAGGCAATTTCCGTTCCGTTCCGAATGAAGCTCTAATGGCAAATCGAATACAACATTTTTAATAAATTACTTGCTTTTGACTTTTGATTTTTACGTTCATTGTAGTTATGAAAATTGCTGTCGTTGGCCCTGCTTTTGGCCTTTAGAGCTTGTATAAAATCAAAACAAATTCGTTAAAATGTGCACAAATTAATGTCTAGTATTATTGTAACGTTGACAAATTATCGCTGTGTAATTATGCATGTTATTATACATGTTAATAGATAAAAACATAAAATGACTTGATATCTGTGGACCATCTCAAATGCTGCATTTCACAACTGAAATGTTGTGTAGTTGCAAAATATAAATAAAAATATGCTATGTGTACATAGTTGCAAAAAAGAGGAAAAAAACTTTGCCTGAAAGCAATTCACACCAACATGCCACATTATTCTCGTCTATGTGCAATGCTTTCCTTCTCCATTAATAGTATGTATTATAATAATTAATTAGAACGGTTACTGAGTGTAATGAAAATCAAATTTTAGTTAATTTTAATTGGGAAAATCTTTTTTCATCATTGAAAAACCACTATTTAGCATTGAAAATCCTCTTTTTATCATTAAAAAATATTTTTTTTGGCAATGTTCTAATAAGCAATCAATGCAGATATTTTTTATCAATGACTTTTATTTTATTTTCGGGAGTATTTTTTTTGTCAATGTCGTTTTATTTAATTAGCAATGTTTTATTTAACAATTGAAACTATTTTATGCATCATTAAATACTATTTCTTGCATTATAAGAGTATATTTTTGAAATCATTAAAATCTATGAAACAATGTAATTAATCATCCCTTAATTTTTGTCGAATCATTAAATTGTGTCTATTCCATATCCCTGACATATATGTATTTGTTATTTCTATACAAACGCTCACCTAAACTAATGAAATGCTGTAAAGGAAACAGTGAATATAATTATAATAAGGTAGTGGGCTTAATTAATATAAAGCTTTATTTACCGTAAAACTAAAACCTTCTAGAATAGCCGGGTCAAATCATTTGCTTAATCATAGCAGGAAGAAAAGTAAATACTTATTTACGAATGTAGCCCGGATTTTATTTAGGGATTTTATGGTAATAAGCTTCCTCAAGCTTTGCGCTCCCTTGCAAGCCCGTTTTTTGCTGAGTGCCCTAATATCACAGACTTTGCTTTTTTTGAAGTAACTTTGACTGCACGTAATTTTGAAATCTACTATCTACCTGCAGGGTTAAAATTTGAAAAATGAGAAGGAAATCGTCCCAATTTTCAATGGCTACAGTAAAGCAGTACCGACCTTGTT
>JAAXYX010006077.1:0-10143 GCA_036851915.1 Ptenothrix huangshanensis
AATCGCTATATCTATGGTAATACAATAGCCGTAAACCCGATCACTCTCACTGACGATTTTCGCTGATTTTTGCTGAATTTTCGCTAAATTTTGAAAACAATTTTCAGTGTATTCCCATTGTATCCATAACAATATATTGTGCGAAAATCAGCGAAAATGTGCGGTGAGAGCAAGTGCGGACGATCGGGTTTCCCCTTAATGCATTTTTTTGCTATGAGATTTATTATTTGAGAGAAACTGCGGACAGTGCGGACGATCGGGTTTACGGCTAATGTGTATCTTCGTTGCGCATTTAAATTCCTGACTTGAATGATAACTCACTAAAAGTAATCCATTAAAGCTACTAAATCGCCTGTCAGAAAATGTCGAAACATTGAGAACAAGCTTTTTGAATTACTCATTTTAAGCTAAACAGGCATACATTGTTTATATTATAATTGTAAAACTTGAATGTTTCAGGATCCTGAAGATTTACCTTTTAAACGAGGAGAGGTTTTAACAGTAATCAACAAAAATGAAGAGCAGTGGTGGACTGCTAGAAACAGTTTTGGACAAGTCGGAGCTATACCTGTACCCTACGTCAAACCGGTACATTTTTAACATCTGTTTTCATAATAGCTAGCGTGTAGTGTTTAGCATGTTGCGCTGCAGTTTACGAATTCGCTTCGCCTTAATTATTTATACTATTCCCATTTTGTTCTAATATTATGTTTTTGTTGGTTCTGAATAAAAGTACGATGAGGGATCAGAAAGTGTGACAACGAATTCCCCTAAACCAGTGGAACCAACAGTTCCACCACCAACCGAAAATAATACACCTAGAAGAATATGTATTGAGGTAAGTAAAAATTCTGACGTGAATAGTAGTACATCGTTTCGTTTGTATTTGGACTGTGATTCTTCTTATGTATACATAAAAAATTCACTCGCACGACTTTTTATTTTCGGACTGAGGTTCGTTTTTATTAGTGTCTGCCCAAGTTGCTAATAAAATAGTGGGGCATAACAACTGGCTCATTACAGAATTAAAATTAGTTTCACTTGACTCAAGAAGTGTGTAATGCTTCTATTTTTTGAAATATATGTAAACGTACAGGCTTTAGGGAAACTGTAAAACCATTGTCCGTCGTGGAATAAGTAAGTAGGTAAAAGCTTGTTGCATTCATCGTGATCGGACATACGGTAATCCAATAATAGGCCTATTTGAACTACATGGTTTGATGTTCAGAAAAATGTGCTTTAGATTGTTAGGACAGAGATACACGTAACACGTTTAAATATTCTTACCACGTTTTTTGTGATCTAGCATGATAGTTTTGGCACGTAAAGTGAAGCACACACTTATACCAGCGTTTCCTTGTACCTTTTAACTCGCGAATAGGTATATATATATATATATATATCATTCGGCGTCCTTGTGGTTCACGTGTGCTTTCGTTACAATGCAGTATGCAGATTTTTGTACTTATTTACAAGTAAGGATTCTTTTCGAAGATGAAGATGTTCACAAATGTATTCGTGTTAAGGAACATTTGGCGAGCATAATGTTTATCTTCTAACTCTGTTTTGCATATTCAGCTGTGGCGTAATTATAATTTGTACTTAATTACGCGTATTATTCATGTGTTTTGCAGCCCGATCAAAACACTTACGCCCGAGTCAAGCAAGGCCGAGTTCCAAATGCATATGATGACACTGCTTTGAGACTCGAAGTTGGTGATATAATCCGAGTTACGAAGCATAACATCAGTGGGCAATGGGAGGGTGAGCTAGTTCTAGAAGGAGGAAAACCAGGAAGGGTAATATCGTAATTCAGTTTAAATACTTAAGTAATGGTTCAAGGATGAAAGGGTAATTTATCGTTCATTGTTTAACATACCTGTTATTTGTCCTTTCAGCGTGGGCATTTTCCATTCACTCATGTTGATGTTTTGTCAGACTATGACCCAGTAACCGGCACAATAAACGGTACATCAAATGATTCCATCCAGAAACCGGACTGACGCTGATGCTACCGTTGATCGGGAAAAATGAAAGAGAATCAATTGAGTGTCATTCACTAGGTGATGACCGCGTTCTCACGGTGTGTACATTGCGCTGCATACATACAAGTATAATACATATAAACACGTGTAGGCACGAATTAATATTTAGCAACTATTCCTTAAGTTGTTCATTTAGTGTTACTCTACAGGTACAACGATTTGTGTTTACTTAATTTAGCTGATTGCTCGAGAGCTTTGTACAGCTACAGTCAAATTCTAGCGTAGTAGAATTTCTCTGAATGGAATTGCGCTTTTTTGTATTCTGCTTAAGTTGTTGTGTTTTGTAGACACAATATTTAAAAAACCGGTTTAAAACTGCAATTGAGCCAGTGTGTAGCATGGTTAAGTTTGTAAGGTAAAATTTGTAACCTTTCCCGTTGTTAAACCTCTTTCAACATTTTTAAGTACCTATCTATTGTAAGTTCATGCTAGGTAGCCGTGAAATTATCCCCTTGGTGTGCCCTATTTCATACCAAACAGCAGTCCCGATTATAAGAATTTTTAAACGGATAAGAAATCACTATAGTCCCTTCATAAAAGCAATTACAGGGTAAATCCCATAGAATTTAATATTCGATACGATATTTGTATGCCCAAAATTTTGAATTATTGAATTTTATAATGTTTTCGAAATTTTAAAGTCATATTTGTACACAATAGCCTAAAGATGCTGGTGGGTTAAAGCCCCGAGGTAGAGTATTCCCGTTCCCAGTTCTTTTGGAGGTGGAATGCGGGAATTCTAGGAAGTTACGATAATATTACGCGTCGTATGAACTCAGAAGATTTCTCAAGTGAGGTCCTAAAGAGTTTTAAACTAAACCAAAACCTATGATAGGTTTTTTGCGGTTTATTTTTCCTGAGTTTTTCGGAATATTAATTGGCATCTTCTTTAGGGAAGTACAAAGTTCAAATCCGTTTAATTATTTTCATTTGTGTATGTACCTAAATTATAAATGGTAACTAATAGATCGAATTATAGTATAGTGATACGTCAGATCGATGTTTTATTAAATTTTAGGATTATTGAGATAGATGGTCTAAAAATAGAAGGCCATATTGTGTTGTTAAATTTCTTTCGTTTTCATTCCTTGTGTCTCGTAAGAATTCGTCAGAATTGTCGGTTTGTCATATTTTAAATCTCGTCGTTAATGTTTTTAAAAGACGTTGTTCGCTGTTGCAAGATGTTATTAATTTTTGTCTTAAGGTTTAAGGACTAGTCATCATATGAATAACTCAAAACTAACTCTTAAGAGATGTGTACCATTTTGTGTCAGAAACAGAAATGTATTATAAAAAAAATTGTTTGCAATAATAGTGTGGCTTCCTAAGTTTTGAGTGTACATAGATAACTGTGTGTATTGTAAATATGTATTCAGTATATAAATTTGTATCAAAATAATTCTGTACATAGTTTTGATTAAATTTTTATTTTATATGATAAATGAATTGTGAAGCATAGAGTATCGATAGAATAGAATTGGATATCTGTTAAATGCAATGAACCTTGACGAGTCTGGAATCTGGAACCCATTTAGGGTCTAGTCAGTGAATCAAGAAACAAACTTTAGCAACGATTCAAAACATAAACTCAGTATAATTTAGGTTGCCTACCCTTGTCCGTTGATATTGCCCTACACTGCTATTCTGTACGTAGCTACAAGGTTTGTTCGCGAGTAATTAAATGTACATAATAAACAATAATTGAGAATTCAATATCACGGATTTTTTCCCCAGTACATCAGAAAACCCAGCGCTAGTGCGACTATGCGAAATTATTATACTTTGTTGTTGTGTATCATCCAAAAGGACCAAATAAATTTCAAATAAAACAAATTTGGTAATGCAATCGATGTTTTTACGTTAAAAACTGGCGCCTAGTTTTTTGAGATTACCTTATCCTTAGGTAATAAGCAAAAATTCATTTCGGTTCCACGGTGTTTGTTTTGATCTTTAAATTAATACTGCGTTTCATAATTGCGTCTGATGTTCTTAATTTGTATTTTTACAATTTTTACATGTTTATTATCTTCAATAATTAGATCTCATCGTCAGGTCTCAGAGTAATATACCGAGTCCTGTTTCTGTGTTGTGTAATAAATTATACTGACTACCACCAGCGGGCAGCTACATCTGTGCAGTATGAATTGTGCTGTGCTACACAATGGGATGAGCGTTGATTATCCTGTTGTCCAAATCATCTAAGGCTTAAAACTCCCAAAAGACCGTGCTTCTGGTTTGCATTATTAATTAACTGTGCATGGTCTACATATTTTCGGCGTCTGACTACAAGTATGCAATACTTAATTTCAATGCATTCGTTTAATCAACCAATTCGGTCAATGCAACGATGCAACTCTTACAAAATGTTTCTTCTTACAGCCAACAAGTAATTTTTAGATCTCTGTGGCTAACGAGCAATATTAGTCAACGTAAGATATATTTTTATGTAGTCTTATTGCTTTACTTTTTACAACATAATTTCGTCACAATCATTTCATTTATCTTGCTTTAATCGGCTGTAAAACAATAAATGGCAAGTCTTGGTATAAATACCACAGAATATCAGACATTTTTCACAACGGGTACCTTCTTTTGACCACAAAATGTTAAGCGCCTTAAGAAAAATCAAGTAACGAACTTGTGTGGGGGGGAAGTCGCGAATGCTTAGCATGCAGTACAGGAAAGCAGTGTTTTTGAACACCATGAATTTAAGAAAATGTGTCTCCTCCATCGGATTTGATTATTTGATATGTTGACAATGGCAGAAAATATCATTGGTGAAGAGGCATAATTGCGGATCTACATAGACCGACAATTTTACTTTCGACAAAAAATTGTCATTCCGCATTTTACCTCTGCAGCGCGGCATGAAATTTCAATTTCCATAATTATTATTATTGGAAAATGCAGCTCATACGAAAATAAATATCTAGCAGCCTGACTTAATGGTACATGTAACGAGTTACAGTTTTATTTAACCCCTCACATTTTATGTGTACCCATCTTGGGCAACCATTGTTTTCCTCCATTCCAATAAAACAATTACTCTTACGGAGAAATGCTATTTAAAATTTTGTAGCGAAAGGACTACAAGGCATAATTCACTAATCGTAAATATTTAACTATATAGAACCCGAACGTATCTATTACGAGAAATTATTTCCTTGAAACGTCATTAAAATAGGATCACGGATTTTGGTATGACGTTATTTTTATGATAATTCAAGAAGTTCTTACTACAAGCATTTTTACATTTCATTCCACTAACTGCTGGGTAAGTAAAGGAAGTTGGTGGAGGCAACCGAACAAACAAGTTTTCTGTTTTGATGCAGTTTGGTACCTAACTAAATCGTAACGAATTCCATGCAGCGGTGCGTTGTTATGTGAATTTCAGGAAATCGTCTAGAAACTCTCTACACCACTAAAGTCAAAACTAATGTATTTAAAGAGGCAAAGCTATTCCTATGTAATTATAATTTAGTAGGTAATTACATTAATGACATCTACAATTCGTCTAAAACACCTACTGCCGAAGTTTTACGTTTTTAATAAGTTTTAGATGAGCTTCAGCGACACTTTCAAATGAATTTACAAATGGGTGCATAAAATGAAATAATAAAGAATAGTGAATCACTGGTAGAACTTTGTAAATTAGCAGTAATACCCACAGTTCGAAAATCATTCATGGTATGTGAGCGTTTCAAATCGGAATCGTATTACGTGGGCATTTGAGGATTGGCATGTCGTGGGCTGTATGCAACATGTAGTGCAGTATCATTTGTTCTTTAGGATAGTTTCCAATTGAAGTTATGTTATTATTATGCCTGTTCTTTTATACTCCACAGCAACTTGAATAGCCAATTCGATAATCATAATAAGGTACACGTAATTATTCCGGAAAGTTCAACTAGTATTTTGACAGCTCATATTGGATGGATGTATAGTGCTGCCGTGAACTAGAATAGAGAATTATTTAGAACAACCTTACGTAATGACCACTAGCTATATACAAAACTGTCGTAAAAAAACTTGCGTACATGTAAGTGGTGCGAGTCAGAAATTATCAATTCTGGAAAGTTTTCCTTATACATTTCTCTGTACTGTTCCTCTAAGGAAATTCTAGTTGAAAATTGGTTTGCAATCTATGCTACAACAACTGGAAAATCCAGCGAAGAATTTAGTCATAGCCAGAACAAACCTATGGAAGACTAGCTAGTAAATAAATCGTTGCTTCTGGAGTCATTGTGATTCAAGGCTTTGTCAACATCTTATACATCTTTGTTCTAAAAACCCTCAATTTTATTGTTGCAACCGTTGTTCTTGTGCGTGTGGTAGTTCTTACCTTAATATACAAACCATCTGCTTTGGATCTGGTGTCAAGTGTGTGAGTAGGTAATGGATTTTAATCTGTTTTAATCTTGTCATAAGTGCAAAAGACACTGGTGATATTTAGCTAATTATTGTCGGGTTGTGAACCATGGCTGTTGTGCATTAGTACCAAATTATTTAAGTTTTTTATATAGTGTACCGACGTTGAGTTTCGTTCCATCAAACTAAAACTCGCAGCTTTCATCCTATTCAACGATATCGTTGTTGTCATATTTTCACAATGTCGACTGGAGAATTTGACGTAAACTCTTGGGACAGGTGAGGTGCTACTGCAGTATTATTTCCAATCCATTTCTTAAAAATATTGATGACCAATATGCCGATATGCATTCAATTTTCATTTTGTAAGAAAAAGGCGTTGTTTAAAAAGAGAAATACAACTTTGTTCAATAATTAAACAGATACTGTCCTCCAACGAGGATATTCAGATATTCAATATTCTACAGAGGCTCTTTTTGCAGAGACAGATTTTTGTACGATTCATTATGATAATTACATTTAAAACGTTTCTCTTTTTCTTTGTAAGTTGGTTCTTTGGATCATTATCATTGGATGAGTCCACGAGATTGCTTCAACACCAGGACATAGGTGTATTTTTGGTACGTGAGTCAACTCGGACACCAGGCGGATATGTAGTGTGTATCAAGTAAACAACTTTTTTATAACTTTTACATAAATTACGCAGTATTATAGGAACTAGCTGTGTCTCATATTTCTTTATAACCACTTTATTTAAATTTCTACTCCTTTCTGATGAGTGATGCGGTTCCAGTTAGCTCCAGCCCGTTATTCCTTGTCGTGAAAAAATAATTTATGCTTGTACCTACTTGTGTTATATGCCTCATTCCAACACTTGTTGAGATCATACAAACAAAAATACAGCTTTCACTTTAATTTATAAACTAACTAATTTCTTCTGTATAGCTTTGGTGCTCTCTCTTTCTCTGTAAATAAAATAATAGGCGTACACCCGATGGATCTCACTTCGTTCTCAGAGCTCTCGCAGCAAAAATATCTCACCATTTTAGATTTTTGTAACCACACACCGCCACATATTGCTATTACATACAACATTTTGAGACAATTTACCGGGAAGAGTACTGAGAGCAAATTGAAATCAATCGGGTGTACACATGATTGGGGAATTATAAGGTAATAATTATATCTTTAATTCATGCTTGACGTTTATAAAAATGAAAATGTTCATTAACCAGGAGTTTAAGTTTGTGGGTTGCATGCTTGTTTTAATAATTGTAGTATAAGGAAATGCGCCAGTGGGATAGGATAAAGTGAGACATTTAACACAAATGTTTATGTTTCTCGTAGAGAAAAGGACGGTGTTGCTCAGTACGTAATAAACTGGAAGCTTGTGGACGACGTAAAGCAATACTACATTAGAGAAGAATCCAATTTCCCTGATGTACCAGCACTACTATCTTTCTATAAACGAAATCTATTCAAAACTACACCATTGATTCGTCCCTTCAGTAAAAACAATGATCCATCGATTGTCACGAGAACACGAGAAAACGGGACTGTGAGAATTTTGACACTTTTTTTTCACTTGTACGATATTATTAAGCACAAATAATTACATTTACTAACTGTGGTTTCCAATGTGCAGGTTAATTCACAAATCAGAGAACAAGTAAAATCAGAAGTAACGGGAGTTGGAAGCAACGCCAATAATCCTAATCTTGACAGGATTTCAGCCCCTGCGGGTTACGGAAACCACGCAAAGTTACTTGACCCAGACGAAGTACGTAACTCTAACATGCATTTGATTTATATTTTCATTTTATCAGCAATATGTATATGATATTTTACCCCAAAAAAACTGACCGAAAAATTAACCATATTAATTACATGGTCTAGAAAGATACTATAATAATACATAGACTTAATAGGCGTAGTACGCCATTAAACGTTATGCCAAGATATTCAAATTCAAATGCATAGTATGATATTGCACGACTAATTGTGAAGTTCACTTAATCAAAATCATGCAAAGTCTACCAGTTTAAAAATTGTAATCCGGAATCAAAAACAATTGCCACACAGGGCGAATTATCATCTTACAACACATCCTAATTTCTGATTTTAAAAATAATGAGATGTATAAACGTGTAAGTCTCCAGTTGCTTGGTTAATTCAGAATCTAACAATAACCGTTTTCGAACCGTTTTAATTAAAAACAAAATACACTAAAATTCACTTCGCAAAGATGTTGACTGTTGACATAATGATGATGAATTTTTTCTTACACCCATCAAGGGACGACAACTGACAAGAATCGCCAACGGCAAACTTGGCTCATGAACATTTTAAAATCTAACAATGCAAGTTTTCAAGCGAAAACATTTAAAAAATACAATAATAATTGGATTCACTAAATCAAGTCAAAATTGACTAATGCGTCTCGGAATTAAACGTAAAAAATTAAAACCTCGGAAACCAATACCTTGAATTTGAAGCATTTAAAAAAATGTAAATAAAATACAAAGCAGCCCAGTAAAAAAATGGCTTGATTTTGGTTCGACTGCTCAGACATCAGAGCATAAAAATCTTGTTAGTTTACCCATGTGTTTGCTGGACTATTTTAGCAGGGATTTTTGGAGTCCAAGTTCCAAGCCACTTTTAAGCTTTATGCCAGTCAACGCTAGGTGCCAGGATACGTTCTTTCTATGTTTCAATTGAAACATTTCTTGTTGTAATAATGTTATTTTTGAATAATTTTTAGATATTTTTTTTACAATGATGTGTCCAAATTAACGCTTAACTTAATTACAATCTTTATGGTTCTCTCGTTGTGATGTTTTGTTCACTAATTATAATGTAATTATACCGACCTGAAGTCCGCCGGTAGCATAATTTCCGTCCCAAAGCGTCTGTCGGTGACATATGTAGAAAGTATCTTTCCGTAGCATGTCTTCTGTCAGGAATTCTTTAGTTTAACTAGAAGTATACTTATTTAAGTATAATTATTTTTTTGATTTTATTGAATCATACTTAATACTAATTAAAACAACTTGCTTCATATTTTTGACTACGTAGGTAGATGATGGACCACCTTGCTTCGCCCGTGTAACTAAGATGATTACCCCAAGTCCTTATAATCACAGAGCTTTGAAACTGTCAGTTGGAGATATCGTTCAGGTGTTAAAAAGGTGTCAAAGTGGACAATGGGAGGGCAAAATCAACGGCAAGGTAAGATTTGATAACATTTTGAACGCATATTTTAAATGAGGTACGTGGGGAAAATATTAACAAAGAGAAATGTGAGCAAAGTGTCAATTTTTACAAGTTTTATGATTTTCCACTACAGAGGGGAATGTTTCCGGCCACTCATGTTGATATGCTTCCAGAAAATGAAAATAATACGTTGAGCTCTGGGTCATTTGAAGCTGCCGTGTGAATTGAGAGAAACACAAGGACAAAGTACTTATATTGGGAACTAATAAATGAGGGCACTACATCAGAAACATTTTAATTTATTTTACTTAGGAGTTTAAGCTTATCTTATGCTCTAAAAATTTGTGTAAATATCAAAAGCTGTGTTGTTGAAAAGTTTAAGCTTTATTAGTTGGTGTTTATTTAATTCCAATTACCTAACGTAACGTAACCCTGTACACATGGAACTGATGATTTGTTATTCCCGGTTTTTACTCTGCATGAACCAATTGCCTAGTTTATACTTAATTAGTAGCTT
>JAAXYX010006078.1:0-10142 GCA_036851915.1 Ptenothrix huangshanensis
CCAAATCCAAGAAGTTTCAACGCCATCTCAATGGCACCATGTGGCCTCCGAAGACAACCCCGCTGACTGTGCATCCAGAGGCATCGGTCCGGAGGAACTCGGCCCTCACAATCTATGGTGAACAGGCCCCACATTGCTTAGTGATCCCGATATGCAATATCCAGTGTTCAAGCCCGAAGAAAGAAGCAAGGCAACCCAGTTCCCTTCTGTCTACTCTAGACAAGATTTCCTCCTGGAAGGCCATCGTTCACGCTATGACGCTAGTGCTCCGAGTCGCAACCCGACGTTCGTTTCAAGGAGCAGCAGTATCAGGATTCACCCCAACGGAGACTACAGCTGCCGAGCACAAGATCGTGGAACTATTGCAACAGCAAGAATGCACTGCGGAATTCGAAGCAGGATACATATAATTGGGAAGAATTTTCTACCATTACGACTTTCATCGAAGCACTAGTCAACTCCAGACCCTTAACTCCGTTGACCAACGATCCGGAAGATCTAGAAGCATTGACATCCGGTTATTTTCTAGTAGGTGGACATCTACTGACCCCTCCGGAGCACGATTTAACGCCGCTAAGACTCAATCGACTTGACCAGTATCAATTGATCCAACGTAGATGTCAAGAAATCTGGAAACGGTGGTACAACGTGTACAAAGTACCGCTACAGAAACGGAATAAATGGCAACTTCCTACAGCAAATCTGCAAGTTAGAGACATGGTCTTAGTCCATAAAGACAATCAGCCGCTTCTTAAATGGAGATTAGGACGACTAAAGAAAGTGCACCCCGGACGTGATGGCCTCGTACGAGTAACTACTATAGAAACAGAAGGTACGTACAAGGAATCCAAATGCGAACTTGTTAAAAATATTAAGGAGTTTGTGCGTCCAATTCCAAAACCTGCGTTACTCCCGACGAGCAACGAAGACAACGATGAAGACGATGAAGACAAAAAAGACGAAGAAGATAGAAAAGAAGTCAAGTTAGAATCCAAGAGAGACGAACTCGAGTCGAAGCATACCACGTTGGCAGTCAATACGGCGACTTGTCATAATTTGCATCCTTGGGTATGGATTTATACACATACAATGTATTGACTTGGGCGACAGATGGGAAGTACATGGACAGAATAAGCAGATAGACCACGAAGTTCAACGAAGACAACAGCCTCAACTCTTGAAGATGATTTGCATCATTTTCTCAACATACATGTTATGTTTCCTGCCCGCAATGTTATTACGAGTCTTGGACCCTGATGTAAAGAAGTTACCACGAATTTATCACCTGGCCAGCCACGTCATGGTTTGGACTACATCTTCCTTTAATTTTTTTATCTATGCGGTCACGAATAAGCAATATAGGACGGCTATTAGGGAATGGGTTCAGGCAAATCAGCCTAAGAGGAAGAACCGATGTACCAAAACCACAATCACAGCTCTAACCGCGGTTATTAGCCTTTTATTTTTAGTCAGCTGTGCCGACGCATGAAAATCGCCTCTCAATAAAATTGTTCCATGCTCAAAAGCAGCCTTCCACACAAGGAAGTTCCGATCTGTATGCATGCTGCACGATGACTTCAAGTATCGGACAATGGAACACTATGTATGAATATCAAGACTTGTCCAGACTCAGAAATGGTATCAGGGTTCACTCACCTGTCCTCGAGTACCAATATGCGAATTGATAAGCTGCAACCTGTGCTTATCAAGATGGGGGAATGTCTCATGTTATTCGTTTTACCACTGGATCATCATTTGATCTATTGGTTTCTTCATCGCTGCCGCAGCAGTAGCATATAGTTCATACCTCTCGAATATGTATGAACGGATGCTGGTACATTTTCTGGCCCCTACGAAAACTACTACAACGCCTACTAGTGAAAAGACGCAAGAACCGTATCCCTCGTGCCTCAGTCATTGAGGAAGGAACTCCTCTGACTGACACGATTGGCGCATCTTCCTACCGGCCCACCACACTCTCACACGACGTGATCGGTTCGACAGCCTAGGAAAAGTACAGTCAAGGTAAAGCTATTTGGTCTAGCCATCCTTTTAGCACTCGTAAGCGTCGCCCTACCTGTTACTGTAGCATCTGCCGAATTATCCTCCATGTCAGCATTCAATCGAGAATGCCGAGAAGATGTAAAGAAAATGCATTGCTCGGTCCGAGTTAATACACAAATTGCTCTCAGCCCAATTGGTCAATCTTCCTGCTTCCGTATCGAAGATCATAAGCAGACACTTCTAGGTACACTTACGTTTGAAACTAAATCCGTTTCCGTCAGATGTAGAAAGAGACTGTTGTATTACATCCCACGAGCAGTATCCAAATGTCAAGATTCTGTTCTTTGTTACAACCTCTACTCGGACGCGGATTGTCACGGCGACAAATGCAAAGCTTTCGGGTCAGACGACACGATACCAGACTTCAAGAATCGAATGGGACGGAAAGGTTGGAGCTACTGCGAATACGTACGTTATCCTACCTGCCCATTTTTGTTGACAAGGGATTGCCATTTCTACAGGGTATCTCTAGAAAATCCTACCAATGAAGCCTTCACAGTATATGACTGTCCAGAATGGGTCAACTCTGTGCAACTTCACATCACAACCCACCTAAGCGACAAGGTTATACAGAACACAACTACCTTGCACGCAGGTGCGAAGTCAACCATCAACGGTATAGATGTCTCCTTATTATCTATATCAACGCCACCAACCCCCTTGTTAATTAAGTGTCTAATCACGAAGGGAGGTCAAGCTGCGATTGCACCATGCAATCTTTGACAAGATTACGCTACTAACCGAATCGGATAAATCCAATGCAACTCTCTTCAGGAGGAGATGGAAATCTCCTGAGCTTGCTTTGCAAGTCAGCACATAGTACGACCGATTGTAGACTCACTCGGAGTCAAATGCATTGACGAGTTGGTTAATCCAGTGAAGACTATGGAAAACCGACCGTTACCACTCAAAATGGAAAACGGAGTTCTCGTCTACCAAGATGAGGAACTTACATACGAGACCTCGACAAACACCCTTCTCCAGATTCAAGTCTCCACGGACAACCTCCAGATCACGAAGGATGTCACGGACACATCCTGCAAAGCAGAATTTATCAAACTGGAAGGATGCTACAGCTGCCTCTCCGGAGCCACGCTCATAATCGAAGCAAAGGTGGACACCGGAAGCGCTCTAGCCACTTTGGAATGTTCTGAAGTGGGATACTTTGTTCCAGTTCATCTGACCATCACATTTCAGAAACATCATTTAACCATAAAGTCAGACTCTCCCGAGATAAACTTAAAGTGTGAAATGAAATGTAATAAACATGTAGTTCCCTTAGGTATTACAGGACACTTGCAATATCTTTCCAACAAGGACGTACGATACTCACACATGTCGGTGTCTTATCAACCTATGGACACCGGATCCGGTTTCAACTTTCTTTCATTAACAGGTCTACGTTGGTACAACTGGCTGGTTCGAGGAGTTATTGCGATCGTGATTGTTTTCCTAGTCATCACAACCACGATCACAAGTTTCAAACTGGTTCTGCGCGAGATGATCTAATTTCTCAAAATTCAGAGATGGCACCTCAGCGGGCGCCGGTATGATTCTTTATAAGAATAAGATACGATTACGCGATGGAATCGTAATGAATATCGACGTAAATTAGAAAAGTAAAACGATTCAATATAGTTAGTCAATTAATTATGCATACACTTGTTGCTTGGACTTTACACATACATGAATATAAATTAATGTTACCTTTCCAGCTCACTGGCACACTTGTGAATTAATAATATCCTTCCTCACCATAAACTACATTCACCTATTGCGCAATGCTTTAGAATTTAAACTACAATATGTTCACTACTCCTTTGTACACAGCAATTTCGATGTAAGGGAAAATATAATATGAATTATTAATTTTCCTAGAAATCCACATTTATTGTATGCTTAATTTATGTCAGTTCAGTAACTTCTATTATTTGGACAAACTGAGATTTTACTAATAATTGAACACAATGAAGTTTCCACATTTAGTATTAAGTATTCATTAATGCAAAATCTGGTCTTTAAGGATAAAAATGAATTATAATTAAGTTCTTTCCTTTTCTAAATTGTACTTAACTTTCCTCTAACCTAAATCGATGTAATATAAAAGTCGTGAATTTATCACTTACATCCAGTGTCAAATCAGGAACGATATTATCGACCCCTACTATAATAAAGCAAAACTAGAAAAAACTCCAACCCAGCGGAAATAACGACGTCCACTTTATTCTCTCTGATACCGAAAATAGTCATAGATACTTACTACTACGCAAACCTCTCTCCGAATCATAGTTTACTTATACAGACGTACATAAATAATCATTTAATAATGGTTACAAAATTTTAATGAGTACTAGGGTTTTAAAATTTTAAAGAGTACTAGGGTTTTAAAATTTTAAAGAGCACATTGTATAAGCGTAAACCAAGCCAAGATGTCCGTCTTTGTTATAATTTTAAAACAAACTAAATTACTTTTTTATATTGTAGACCTATATATAATATATAGATATAATATCTCGGAAAAATATCTTGCTGATAACTACGATCGACTTATTGCAGAGGTTAATCAAGAATCCATTAATAGCGATGTTAAAAGCCTTCGGGGAATGCAGATCATGCCGCAATTCAAAGTTATGAAGACACGCGACGAGAAACAAGATCTACGACTCCAGCTTAATCTGGGACAACATGAAGCTAATTCAGCAAATTCAATTTGGGTATCCAATCGTCAAGATCAAGGGAGAACGATTAGTTCTGGGAGACATGAATAAGCACTGGAATCAGAACAAGGACCAAACATGCAAAGAGTGCGAATTAGAGAAAGAGGATCTTTTCCATGTAATGTTCATATGCCCAAAATATCATTCATCCAGAACTAATCTAGGTATTGACCAGACAAGGATAAGGAGAAATAACTACATACTGCAGATATTTATGAGTAACAACTGGGACGAAAACCTTCTGGTTGGGGGCACGGAAAACCAGATCGAAGACGAACAAAGCACAAGACCCAATAGATTAGATAGGGATAATCCAAACTCGAAGACTTCAATCCAACTCAAATCTGGATGCTCTAAATCTAAATACAATTATTTTATTTTGACAATCAATCTTGACTACATTTTTTTTTATTATGATAATATTTATACACATTATGTTAAACTAAACCTTCCAAGGGTTCACATTTAAGCTTTTTGAAATTGTAAAACTGTAACGTGAAGTGGTTGTAAGGGCTGTTTGTGGTGCATATAGCTCTTTGTTCAACAACAATTTCACTAGGTGTGGGAAATATGGGCAGATATATTTTAAAAATATAATTGATTCCTATCAATGGCCAAGTTTTCCAGCGGCACAAAATAGTAAACTAATGAAACTTAAAACGTAACTACATATTTATACCGCCCAAACTATACTTTAGCATTTCGAGGGGATATCACGTTTGCTATCATTTTCGATAACATTTATACTGTCTGAATAGCTCAACAGTCTTTGTATGTGAACGTTTTAGTTATAGTTTTCCATACTGCATATTTTAGCAACTAAAACAGAATTCTTTATTCAGTGGTTACTGGGCAGTAAACCAAGAAATATTATTCCGAGAGAAAATATCGTCAGCAGCCTACTATGAACAGGCAAATCCAGAATGCGAATAATATTGTTTAACCTGTTCCGGACGGCTGACGCATATTGGCGTCCATGTAATTGCCACAAGGCACCATGTTATTTTTTCTTATATGAGCCGTCCGGAACAGGTTTTAAAAATAAATGCAGCATAAATAGCGTACAAAATAAAAGACAAAATGATGTAAAAAAAGTCCTGAAGATTTCAATTTTTTTTTATTTTTCCAACAAAAGCAAACTATTTACTTTAGTTGAAAAATATAAAAATGTGTAAAACTTAAGGTTTTATTGCATTTAAGTGTTAATGATTTTTTGGTTACCACGATATAAGTTTTTATGAAATCGAAACGGACTAGAAACAATATGTTATTAAGATTCCATTAGTATGTTCATTAAGTATTATGTTTATTTACAAAGGATATATTTTGAGTAACAATCTTTTATTGAGTATATAAAATTTTATTTTTTATATTGAAGTTTAAGTCATATTTAGTTAAGAGTTACCAGTCGTAGTTTTGCCCTAAAATTTGAAAAAATAGTTGGTGATAGTGTTGCTCATGCCTAATTTATGGTATGGCTATAGCGTACCAGTACCTGATGTACGAATGTACGTAACTACAAATGTGTATACGTCATTAGGTGGTCAGAAGAGTGTATTCAGAAGAGTGCGGGCCTGAAGAGTGTAGTCAATAGAGTGCGGGGCCATCAGAATGCGGTTCAAAAGGGTGTGGTCAGTGGAGTGCGAAGACAGAAGCATCCAGTATGACACTCCACTGTGACACAGATTTTTTAAGGAAGTTTTCCTCCGTCAAAACAATGCACTGCCTTGATCAGGTGTCAATAATTCGTTGACAAGTTGAGTAAGGGTTATTTCTAAACCCTCACCTTAGTCCCCCTTGAAATGCATGAGATAGCAATAGCTTGGGAGGAGGTGGCAGGTGCGGAACAATTGAGATGGAATGGGATGGAGAGCCAGTAGAGGAACAACACAGAACAGCGAACCGAGGTCAAGTGAAACCTTTTGCTCATTCAGCGACATAGTTCAACACTTCACTCCAGACGGACATCACGTACTACTCCACTCTCCGAGTGTGACGAAGCCACGACGTAGAAGCTTCCACTTCCTTTTTATTTTGATTTTGCCTTAACGGCCACTGTGTATTATTCAGTATTTTTTCCCCACTTGTTTGTAATAGTGATTACTTTTGGGATTCGATCCCAGTGTTAATTCTAAGTGCTTTATGAAATAAATCAGTGAAATACAAACAAATAGTTTGCCATTTAGTGACTTTCGTGTTTATTTCACACTCGGAAACTCTTTCTTGATTCTCACCGCTGACGACGTAGGTACGTCGTCAGGTCTAGATAGGTATATCATATCGGTCGTAGCTAGCAAATCGCCATTACTGGTTGGGAATACCTCTCATAATCAGTCTCTCATCACTCTCATAAGAGTTTACCATCTCCACTGAAGACTTCCCCCGAATTTGGTCTATTCCTGCAGTTAGACCTCACAGGCGCCTCAAGTTTATTCCCGCGGTTTCAACCGGAAAGTCATCAAAATCGGGTTTGAACCCGCAATCCGTAAGAACGTTTCAATATACTCTTAAAAAATTATTTTTTATTGTGAAGTAACTGCATTTTAGTAGGTTTTTTTCTTAATTTAATTTTGGTCATTTCTTAATCATTTCATAATTATTATTATTATTATCAAAATTATTACTACGTCATTACAATTTTATTTAGACGATGTATTTGCTATTATACAACCTACGTAGTCGTATTGTTATCAATCCCTCCACAAAGACCCGCCAAATCCCTCGAACGACTTAAGACAAGTAGCTGAGCCAGGGATTACCGACCACGTCGTCGTGTTTACATTACTACTTTTAAGTTAGGCCAAGTGGCGAAGCTAGTGATTTCCGACCACGCCGTCGTGTTCACATTACTACTTTTAAGCCAGGCCAAGTGGCAAAGCTAGGGCTTACCGACCACGCCGTTGCGTTCTGATACTTTAAGCTAGGCCAAGTGGCGAAGCTAGTGCTTACCGACCACGCCGTTGAGTTCACATTAATACTTTAAGTTAGGCCAAGTTGCTTAGCTAGGGCGTACCGACCACGCCGTTGAGTTCACATTAATACTTTAAGTTAGGCCAAGTAGCTTAGCTAGGGCTTACCAAACACGCAGTTGAGTTTTCATCAAGTTTTTAAGCCACGTAGTTAAGCCAGGACTTTACACCCCCCTTTTTATGTACACACAACACTAAGCCACCTTGTCTCTTGAGTTACTTGCAGAGTAGGTGTGGCTTACCACCCACACAAGCCCAAGTACCTAACGAAACCACAGGACATTACATTGGAATACAGGAAATACTTGCTGGCCCCTACCATACTCCGCCACTTCAAGACAGCACGCGCTCAGTACTCATCACTTACGAACCATACATACACTCAAGATTGTACCTCACCACTCAAGCTAGTATCTTACGAGGACAACGCCGCCTACATCTAGAGACGCCACGTGGCAGAGACGCTGATTGGCATCAACCATCGCTGGAATCCACTTACATTGGTTATCAGCAACGCGGTTTGAACTTGGATCTACAATCCACAATTAATTTAAGAAAATTTCCTGTCCGTAATTTGACTTAATCAATTTATTTACTAATTACTTTTGTTTTGAATTTAAGTTATCATTCCTACCATAGCCATATTACATGACAATTGACACAAATTACTGCAATCGTATTTCATTCCAATTATATTTCGCGATTAGATTATCTAAACTTTATCATACTTTGCAATTACTCATCAATAGGAGGTTATCATCTGATCCCATTGGGGCATTCTCAATTAGTTCTCACTCGATTCTTAATTAATTATATATTATTAGGTATTACATTTCGATACTGTTAAATACTATTACTCTACGACTATTTTCTTCTAGTCGATCTGACCACAGCTAGAGACGAGGAACAACAACTCGATCCGATTTTGGACGAGATTCCTCCACTTCCCTAGGTCACAATATTTATTTCTCGACCGTTCAAACACTATCTCTTCCGAATGCTTAAACTACTACTAATTACACTAAGATAATACGATTACTTCTCACATCAACTCAACTTCAATAGAATTTAATTTCTCATTTCTAATCTCTGATTACAATCCACCTTTAGTTGGTTGAATTATTTTCTGAAATACCTCCTTTATTTCACGACTACTTACTTTTAGTCGACTTAACAACGAAGAGTAACGAGGAGCAAGAACTCGATCCAAATTAATACGAGATTGCTTCACCTTCCGAGGTCATATTATCTCCTAATCATCATTTTATGATTATCTCTTTCAAGGGGTCATAGTCCAAGAATTGCAAATAATTCAGTGTAAGTTGATATCAGCCTTAGAGGTCATACGCGTATTGTAAATGTATTGTATGTAATAGATGTTTCTATTTCCACACGTAGTAGTTTTATTCTTTTACACTTTACTAATTACAAGCCCATAATTACAAGCTACTCCGCTTCGTTCTTGATGCGATACATCGAATAATATTTTTGAATTTCTATGGCATAAACTAGAACTGCTTATCTTGGCACTAACTATCATACCAATTATTATTCATTAACTGCTTACTTCCTGCGGTAAATAGTAGCCCGCGGTCGATTTCATTGCTAGCTACTTAATAACTTATTTCTTATTCCTATACCAGAACATTTATAGCAATCATTTTAGATCCAGATAGCAAGCTACTACATACTAGAACTTCTTACTAGTTACATTTTTCTCACAAATCTTAACATAGGTATTCATTATTACAAGAATTTCTTACCACCAACAACTGCTTTCAAGTTGGTGGATTTCTTTCACCCTTGATTGAGGTCAAGACAATTTAATACAGTACTTATTTCACCTATTCCCTTTTCTTTGGGGGGACATTAGACACATATTCATTTTCTTTCAATATTAGCGCCGTTATATCAAATTAACTCTCATTACTTCAAAGGCATTAATTATTACAATAAGACAAACGCCAGATTAGCCCCATATATTTACTCACTACTTTTACTAGAATTTCATTGACCAAGCCCCCACAACAACTTATTATTCTTCACTATATAGTTACTGAATTATAATCGGAAAGTGAAGACGAATCATACTTGCTCAAATTGCTGACGAGATACCTCCACTTCCTTGCTTATTGGTTCCATGCTGCAGATTTTCAATTAACATATTGTCACCCTTTATCTATTGCATTACCTGGATATCTTGACTTCTGTTTCATTATGATCATAACTTATTTATCCATTTCGAGGGTTGTTCAGTCGCAAACTGAACACGAATTTAGTCTCTTTAATTATGTAATGTAAAATTATGTTGCTTCAATCATAATACCGTTATTCATAATTAATTATTCATAATTACCAATTTCTACCTTTTTGCTCCATGCTTTCTATCACT
>JAAXYX010006079.1:0-10139 GCA_036851915.1 Ptenothrix huangshanensis
TACTATATTCAGGAATAGATTTTAATCGTGAAAGTGATTGGATGTTGTACTGTACGAAGATACGATGAGCACGTAAAAACAATTACATAAAATGTGTTTTGGGAGTGAAGTGGATACTAAGTAAATTGCAAAACTCATTTAATTTGAAGGTGCAAAATAAAAAATAAAAACTTATCAATATGAATGTAGATGGACAATGCAGATGAGGAGGTGAATAGAAGTGAGGCCGCAAGTCGTTTTCGTGTTGATCGCTTGAATTCACTAAGAGTTGGTTGTCAACGACTCCCAGTCGTCCCAGTGCCCATTCCGGAAGTCGATGAATCCGATTATTACGAATGCAACTCAGAATTGCAACGGATTCCAATAGAATTATTACAGGCTGAAATCAGTTCCCATTCACAAACTTTTGCACGTAAAAGTTCGTTGAAAAAGCACAGTGCCTACGCATCCTCATCCTCTCAAGATACCGGTTTTAGTGCTTCTGACCGAGACTCCAATTCCGGGGGTAGTGGAAACGGAGTTTATCAGCACCATCAGAAATCCGGAAGACGAGTAAGCATCAATATGCACAGCCCAACGGCTCCGGAACGATGTCCCCGTAACATGGTGAGAAGGAAAACATCAGTGTTTCTCCCCGAAATCGATGATTTAGATGGCAATGATTCAACCATGGGGATTTATGGCAAGACTTTGTCCAATTATACTCACGATGCTCTTCCTAAAATGGATAATTATAGAAATTTAATGTCCATTCAAGCGTCTCAAAGACCCACTCTAGATGATTTACATGACGAAGAAAGACAAGTTTATAAACAGGTAACAGGTTTGATTAAATCCGGTATTAGTTTATATGTTATGTGCACATGTAACGTTTTTCACTTTCATTCTCATGATGCTATATGTAGTGGTTTGTGCTGGGTTTTGAGAAGGAATGAAGATTTTTTTGATACACAACAATTCACATTAACTGTTCTTCATTAGAAAAAACATCAAGATCCCAATGAAGCTTCTGCATCTTCAACAAAGTTCGGTTGGATTAGTGGAGTACTTGTTCGATGTCTTTTGAATATTTGGGGTGTTATGCTCTTTCTCCGTCTGTCATGGATGGTTGCTCAAGCTGGACTAAGTGAGTCGTTACAATTTGCATAGTAATATCCTTAGTAGCTGTCGTTGCACCTCTTTGAAGCTCGAACCTGAAAGGTTTTTGAACGCACCATTTATGTTCGAGCTATTAGAAGTTTTCAAGGAAGCAAAGTGTTATGAACCAAGACAATTATAATTTTTGCAAGTGTAATAATATGTAGGTACATTACTATTACCCTTGACATTGCTTGCTCGCTTGAAAAGATAAAGACTTCCACCATATTAAAGATGTTTCAGTATAGACTTATTGCTGTCATAATGTAACCCTGCCTTTGGTACCAAAACTGTAATTCATATTTTTTTAGTTTTTTACATTCGATTTCATTGAACTGTATGTTAAAAAATACCATACTCTAATTGAACATAGTCTGCCCTGAATACATATATGTAATGGTCTATTTTCGTTCATATTTTCAACAATCAGCTTATAGATATAGAACTGAACTTACTAGTTAGACGCAATAGTAAAACAATTAATGAGAGAAATCAGGATGAAGAACATGTGCATACTTACACAAAAATGTGAGCATGAGGTTTGTAAATGCTGTCATGGGATGAAACCATTGCCGTGATAGTTAAAGCCAGTGCGACAGTAAAATACAGTCACTGACCGTGAGTTCCTTTGGCAAAAATTCCTTGCATTTAAACGGCAGTAATATTTATTTTTCCATTAATTTTAATGATTCAATCCAAGTTCGAAAGAGATTTACTTATGTTGCTCCGCCTTCTTAATTAGAGTTATTATTAACTTTGGTACTGCTTTTGAATTTTAAATGTATTACTTTTTTGGTACCATTTCAGTACAATCTATGATAATCATCGGCGTCTCGACTGTAGTCACCACAATAACGACACTTTCAATGGCTGCCGTGAGCACAAATGGAGAAATGAAAGGAGGTGGTATTTATTACATGATATCCCGATCCCTGGGACCTGGTTGGGGTGGGTCAACTGGTGCGATTTTCAGTTTTGCTAATGCTGCCATGGCTGCTCTGAACATTGTTGGCTTCTCCGAGTCTATGATCGCCTTACTCAAGGATTATGATCTGAAGATTATTGATGGTGGTGCAAATGATAATCGGATTATTAGTACTATTTCTGTCCTGGTGCTTCAAGGGATTATCATGGTGGGGAAAGAGTACGAAGCTAAAGTAAGAGACTCCGGAGTAGAATTTGTAGCTGATTTTCTTTTCTTTTATATGTTCATTTTCTTTTGTATGTGCCGCTGCAGTTCCTGTCACTGCCAGTGTTAGTGACAAGATAATCAAATGATGTAATTCATTCTTCATTTTTGCAGTGCCAATCAGGGCTTTTACTGATTTTGCTCGTTTCAATGGCATGACTTTGTAGTCGGTGCTGCATTAGGTCCTCAAGATGATGTTGCTAGGTCCAAAGGATGGATTGGATTAAACGGTACCGCTTTTAGCTTATAATTTAAATGCGTTTAATAATCACATCGTTCGGCATGATTGTAATATTTCTTTTATTCCAGCAATAGTTTAACCGAAAGTTACAAAGCAAAATGGACATTTCAATTCAAAGCAAAATTCCTTGTTTGACTTTTGTTTGATAAAATATTTTTCTCCATTTTCGGTTTAGCTGACACATTCTCTGTAAATCTTCAGGAAGGCTACCGGTTTTCAGAGGGACAAGATCAAAGCTTTTTTACAGTATTTTCTATATTCTTCCCTGCGGTAGCTGGTATCCAAGCGGGTGCTAGTATTTCTGGAGATTTGAAAGTACGTGACTACTTACTTTGGCTCCATTGACATTGTTATTTTAACATTATACTACACAGGACATAGTGTTTGGATAACAGGAGGGATAGGGTTTTGCATAATTTCAAGGACGATACGTTTGAAATCACTCACAAGTAGCTTTGTTTATAAATGAGTATGCAATTAATGTAACTACGTTGGTATGAATTTGACTTTGTAGGATCCGGCATCAGCCATTCCGAAAGGAACCCTCTTAGCTATTTTTCTCACGTCCGCTTCGTACGCATTATTTGCATTTCTAGCGGGTGCCGGAACTGTTCGAGATGCCAGTGGAATCGTGTCTGAAGTAGCTAACGGAACTTTCACTGATTGTGCCAATCGTACTTGCCACTGGGGTCTTTATAATGATTTCCAAGTTCGTACCCATTATTTTATTTTAGTCAAATGCGTAGGATGGGGAAGTTCTGTTTTTTTTTCATTTTGTTACCTAAATAATGCTATGAATTTTTAGGTGATGAATCTAATGTCCAGTTTTGGTCCACTTATCTACGCTGGTAAATCAATTCGAAATTATGCATTTTATTTGGAAAAACCTTTTATTATCTATCTTCTATATTTTAATAAAAATACAGATGAATTTCATAAGCAATCATCAGGTTTTCCTAAATTATGGTATAAAATAGATGATAATTGCTTATTTTCAGGATGTTTTGCAGCAACACTATCCTCTGCCTTATCCTGTCTTGTGTCTGGCTCTGAGATGTTTCAGGCATTAGGGAAAGACGAAATTTATCCTGGAACAGCTAGGATGGGAAAACTTTACGGGAAGAAGAATGATCCATACTATTCCTATGCTGTGAGCTTTATCATCGCACTCATTTTTATTTTAATTGGTAAGCGGAGCGAGTTCATTACTATTTAGTTTAATAATTTTCCTTCCTGAAATAGGCTGAGTTTAACTAATGATAATTTAATCATTACTACAATAGCTACTATTGTCATTAGTAAGTATTAATATTGAAGGACGACACGTAATCTATTTTATTAACAGCCGATTTGAATGCTATCGCTCCATTGATTTCGAATTTTTTCATGGTCACCTATGCGCTGTTAAACTTTTGTGTTTTCCACGCTGATATTTTAAAGCCACTGGGTAAGTTATTATAATTTGTCAAATAAGAGTTTTACCTACGTGTAAATTAATGCTAACTAAACTAACACGACGGCAGCTTTCAAAGTGCTGTTCAGCAAATTAATCTATTTCTTTTCCTGTTTGTCTTTTACTTCAGGATGGAGACCGACGTTCAAGGTGAGAATACTACATATCAGTATTAGAGTGTTTTATTTTGTGAGAGTTTCCTACCGTTTAAATATCAAAATTATGAATTAAAATGTATGTACTCACTGTATTAACCTCATAATAAGTTATTTTAGCTCAATTTGAATGCATTTTACTGTTTGTAGTATTACAACAAATGGGTCAGTTTAATTGGAATGTTTCTATGTATCGCTGTGATGTTTCTCATGAGCTGGGTGACTGCAATTATTTCCCTCGCCTGTGCTGCCATTCTTTACGTGGTTGTCATCTACCGAAAACTTGGTGAGGGAACAAAATTATTATGTAACGAGTTATAATTAATTACAGTATAGTCAAGAATAACAAGAATTTTAGAAGGGATTATTACCTATGCCTGTGGATAGTAATCCCAAGCTCCAAGTTCATGCTCTGCGAACTACTAGTAATTATATTGCAGTGACTTCATTAAATTCGACTTTGGACTTGCTCTCTAATCTTAAAAGTTTATTCGTCTTATTTTGTTATTGTCTTTACTGTTTTCCATCCTTTGACAAAATACAGTTAATTAATTGACGAATTTCGTGGAAAATAGTCAAATACCAAATTAATATCAACTCCTAGATCCTCAGGGGTTTTGCAGATGGAGATTACTTTTGAAAACAAAGTTATACTTTCCAAATCCAACTTGGGAACTTGGAATCTCACCTATGCATGCAGTACCTGTTCTATAATCAAAGAATAATTAGCTCCATTAATTAAAAACTTAATGGCGAGGACGACCTCCTGGAATTCGTAATGTATGCGTATGTATAATTCTCTATTTGAACTCGATTCCTTTCCTTAGATATTAATTGGGGCTCGACGACTCAAGCTCAGACTTATTCGGATGCACTGAGCAGTTTACATGCACTGGAGACACAGGAACCTCACGTGAAAAATTACCGTCCACAAATCCTAGTCCTATCTGGTTATCCCCACACTCGACCCGTCCTTGTGGAATTTGCTCATTTACTTGCCAAAAAGAATTCCTTAGTCATTTGTGGAAACGTCAGTCGGAAAAGTCAACCGGCTCGATTCCGGAAGGCAATTCTTGAGAATGGGAGGGATTGGCTGGACAGCCGTAAGATTAAGGCTTTCTACGTTTTGACAGACAACAGTGGGCTGGACGTGGGAACTCATTCACTTCTTCAAACAACTGGCGTTGGGAAACTGACACCGAATATTTTGCTCATGGGATACAAGAATAATTGGCAGACGTGCGATCGGGAAGAAGTCCAAGAATACTTTAATATTATGCAGTAAGTTCTTTTTTCCTCATTACATGATTCTCACATTTTCCTTGTTTCATTATGACATACTGGATATAGCAGGCTTCAAAACTCCCTTTAGATAGAAAGAATATTTTTGACAAATTGTGTTACAAGTACAAGCATGAGATCGAAGCATCCGTGGTTATAGAACTGTGGTGAAACTAAAATAGGTACCAAAAAAGCATAATGTGCACATTCAACGATGAAGTTGATAGCGTAATATATTAGTCACACAACCTTGACCATTATACCATAAAGTTATTATGCAACGATGAATGGAACGTAATAAATGATAGTCCAACGAAAAATGGGAATAATGGAAGTTTAATTACTTCCTTGGGCTTCCGTGACTTCATGGAAACTTGGCTAATGAAGTTTTACACACGCATTAGAAATGGTATTAGCATTAGCACCAGGTTAGGGTACGTGGGTTCGGTTTCGGTAGTGAATGCTGTGGAATGTAGAACAAAGCTGTAGAGGAAAGTTGGGTTTTTGTTTGACTAATCGTTGTGAGCTGTACGGTGATCCTATGAGGACGAAGATTGTATAAAAATGCACAGATTGATAACTGGGTTGGTAGGTACTGCCTACTACTGCTTAACAATAAAAGAAATTAATGAAGCCATCCAGGACTACATTTTTCTCCAGTCTGGACGCCCACCTTTTCACCTTTTCATGTTTTTAATGAGACCATCAGAGATAAAGTACCAAAGTTGAGACTGAAGCTGAAGCGGGGTTGAATTATTCCCAGTAGTACAATTTATACTAGGTAGTTGAGATTACAGGAACGAGGAAAAGTTGGATGGACTTCTTAGTAACTTTGATTTTGCTACAAAGTCTTTTGTTACTTGACGATGTATGTACAGAGCGCGTAAAAATTATGCCTGTCTTTCAAGAAAGCTTCTACTTACTTATGTAGGTACTACGTAAATACCATGTCGTAATTTTAAGCTCAGGCTGCTCATAATTATCAGGTCAGAGTTCTGATATGGAAGTGCTTTTTCTTCGAAGTCATGCAAGAAAACATTTTATAAATTTATCTTTCACACAAAATGCCAGACTTGATTCTAATTTTAGACTGAGTACTGATATTTTAAAGCTTCATTTTTCATTCTTTCTTGACGGTATATTTTTCGAAGTGTTCTATGTTAAATTTCATTTCTTTCTTATGATTTCAGCGAAGCGTTGGACAATTACGTGGCTCTTGCAATTCTGAGAGTTAAGGAAGGATTGGATATTTCCCATCTAACAGGCTCGTTGGATGTCGTCTTGACGCAGAATGAAAAACAACCGAAAAATTCTGAAAGCGAAGAAGGTTATGAGAACCAAATGGAGTTTGATCCTTCCGATCCAGATGCTATTGGTGTCCAAGTCTCGCCCATCTCTTCGCCTGTGCATTCTAAGAGGAAAGGAAATAAATTAATATTTAGGAGAGGCAAAAAGAAGGATGATGATGAAGAATTTCCTGGAGTTTACAGGTTAGGAACTAAGTTAAATTTAATTACTATCTACAACCGACATGAAAATACACACGACATGTACTTTATAGATATAATCTGTTAATATACTAACAAGTTTTTTTGCCTTGTTCGATGACTAATACGAATAGAGGACCGGATGGTTCAGACTTGCCTAAAGATGTAATCAAAAATTTGTCACTGTTCACATCAAAGCAGAAAAAGGGAACGATTGATGTCTGGTGGCTCTACGATGATGGCGGTAAGCACCTTATTGCAGTACTACTGAATTACATGATATTTTCGGTTACGATAACACATACAACAAACAAGGCAATAGTATGTATTTGGGCCAACTTTTACCAATTACAATTAGGTTCTAATTACCTTAAATCTGTAAAGAGCATAAAAATCACCAATTTAAGCACGATAACGCATAACACCTACAATGCAATAGTATGTATTTGGGCCAACTTTTACCAATTACAATTAGGTACCTACTAATTACCTTAAATCTGTGAAGAGCATAAAAATCACCAATTTAAGCCAACCACACAATTAGTTAATAGTTTGAGGTTGCCGATTTAATGCAGAACTAATTTACATGTAATTATTTGGGCGTCTTGTCTGTATACATTTTCAAAACTTGGAAGTCGTTGACTATTAATAATCGTTTTCGGAAAGTTCGCGCGGAATTCAAGATGAAAAAAAAACTTGTGTGATTAAACATTAAATTAAAACACATGATCCTTTTTCATGTTTTTCTTTCACCTTCATCAACGTTGTGTTTAAACTTTTTTCCAAACATAAATGTGGTTTTAAGTAGAGCCAGAGCCACACATTTTTGAAGTATTCAATTCTCATAAATTAATTTTTTAAAAATATAGAATCGCAAATACTTTCATGTTTCCCCAAAGATGCATTTATCCGTCTATGAAATTTTCAAAAATAAAAAACCTGTCAGCGCGTGCAGGATTTTGGATTTTCGAAGCTATTATTATGAGTTCAAGAACTTTCTAAAGAATAAATTATCACTTTAAACACCTTTCAATTCTGCAGTGATCACGTATCTGCACTTTTGAATTTTTTTTTATGAATTAACACTCCCATAGATCATAAGATTTCAAAGGCAGCAAGGTAACACACTTCGCACCTTTAACAATTTAGTATTTATGATGTGTGCTTATTCCATAAATAGAAACCTAAAGTCGGAGCGATTGTGTGAAATAATTTGAATTTGAATAGACCAATTACGTATTACAATTTGCGACGATTTCCATTTCCACGAACCATGACCACGACCACGAGTAAAATGCAATTGCAATGAACAATGAACAAGTGAAGAAAAAGTCCGACTACATTCATAAAAACTAGTTTTCTGTGATTTTCATTGTCATTCCGATTGTCACTGTGGAATGATTGTAAATTCCCTCCTCGAACGTCTGACAGCTGAGTCCAAAACGAGGGAAAGTCCCGAAAGTTGTACATTTAAATTCAGGTCGAAGGCTCCAACCTCCAACTCCAAGTCGATCGAAAATTTATGAGGTATTATTGTGCAATAGAAAGAAAGTATATAAATAGGAAAACAACTAAAAGAAAATGTAACTACGATCTGCAAGAGAAAAAAAGTCTTGAAACTTTTCATGACAAATCAGGAAAACTCGGTAAAATGGAGTGGAACTTGGCGTGGTTGGCGTTGGGTTATGTTATTCTACGTAACCTTGCCGCCTTTATGTAGCTACCTACGTAGCTATTTCCGTCTTATTGTCGTTTTCCTTGGTGATTTTCTATTTGCCGAGTTTCGATCGATTTTGTAACCATTGATATTTATTTTGTGTCGGAATCCTTTTGTGTCATTCTTTATGCTTTCATAGTCGAGTTTGGAGTCGTGGTCCGGGTCTTTTACTTGCTTTTTTGGCAAAAGTACAATAAGACAATCATCATGTGTATTGTAGTATATACCTATAGTCAAGTAGTAAGTGCATTTTATATCTATGTTGCAATACTGAGAAAATGCGAATGACGAATATAATTTCCATTTCTTTCTGCCCTTTATGCTCAGTTTAAATACTTATACATATGAATAATAATGATAAAGGATGCGGTGCAACACAAGTTTTTCTATCATCATCTTTGGTGATTATCACTTAGCTTTAGTAATAATACTAGCTATGGTAAAGATTACGAATTTATGATAGACCATGAACATGAACCAGGGTTGAAGGGTAATGACATGAAAATACATCTTTATCCTTAAGCTCATTGAACTTGCTCAAGAGAGAATCAGGAAGATTCCCTGTGAATCAGCATTCAAAAAATCTATGTGCGTGTGCAAAAACCAACAGAATGGCAACTTTAGCCTGCGGGGTAATATTTTCGTTTGCTAGTGCTTGTGAATTGGTTTCTATACAAACTGAACACAGGGGCGTTCTTTGCCCTTCTACCAGGGCAGAGAGCTTTAAAAAAGCCCAAACTAAACTATTCGGGATTAGGGATAAACTGTGACACTAAAGATAATTAACCAAAAATAAATTGTTTTACTTTCCGGAATTTTGAAATAGTGTGTGGTTAGAGGTACGGCTGGCAAAATTCCCAATTTCAATTTTCTATGCAAAATTTCAACATGCCAGAATTCCCAAAACTCTCAGTGCTCCCACAACTCTGGAGTCAATTCCCAATTTTATTTATTTTTGTCCCAAATTCCCTCAAAAATAAATTCCCGGCATTTTATGAATTTTTCCTTTTTTGTCCAAATGTTCCTGAAAAGTAAATTTCCAAAATGCCGGGAATTTTCCATTTTTTCCCAAAAATTTCCAGGTAACTTCTTTTGTGCCATCGTATGGTTAGATAGCCATACATACAGAAAAAATACCACAACACCCCCATTGATGTTGTCGTTACCGCCACTGATTGTTGTTTTCTGAAAGACTTATTGACTGAAACATCGTGCTCGTAGTGAAAAAGATAGAAATGTATTGTGAAATGTAGGAACACACTGATAGGAATTCCAACTGAAGTAGTGCAACTGAAAAGCTGTCTTTATTCATCGTTGTTGTAGTCCTACAAATAGTCCGGAAATATACATTTATGTTTGTATAGTATGCATTTATCCAGGAGAAAGGAATATGAATCAAGTGTAGATGGATGTGGATGTGGCTGTTGATAGGTGTATGTCTCTAAATAGTGTATATTTATGTAGGATAAGAGTGTACAA